>CAWUFW010023030.1:0-83493 GCA_963921515.1 Calotriton arnoldi | reverse complement strand
CCAGGATAGCTTGACACCAGCGGCATGGAGAGCACGGGACCCACGTCTGGGCATACCCGTCCCACTCGGGGTGACAAATGCAAAAACAACAATTGATGGACAGAATGCAGAACAATGTCATACATTCACCCCAGTACAGAGATCTGGGCCTAAATCCATCGTTTTTTGCTCACCATGCCGTTCCAGTTTGAACCCAGCCATATGCAAATCAGTCTTGACCCTGTGCCCTATGGGAACAGTCCAGCCCGAACTGCCAGGCCAGGTCCTCCCTGGACTGGAAACAAGCATCCTAGGACCGGTTTCGGGGTTTCACCCTCTTCAGCCAGGATAGCTTGACTCCAGCGGCATGGAGAGCACTGGACCCACGTCTGGGCATACCCGTCCCACAAGGGGTGACAAATGCAAAAACAACAATTGATGGACAGAATGCAGAACAATGTCATACATTCACCCCAGTACAGAGATCTGGGCCTAAATCCATCGTTTTTTGCTCACCATGCCATTCCAGTTTGAACCCAGCCATATGCAAATCAGTCTTGACCCTGTGCCCTATGGGAACAGTCCAGCCCGAACTGCCAGGCCAGGTCCTCCCTGGACTGGAAACAAGCATCCTAGGACAGGTTTCGGGGTTTCACCCCTCTTCAGCCAGGATAGCTTGACTCCAGCTGCATGGAGAGCACGGGACCCACGTCTGGGCATACCCGTCCCACTCGGGGTGATAAATGCAAAAACAACAATTGATGGACAGAATGCAGAACAATGTCATACATTCACCCCAGTACAGAGATCTGGGCCTAAATCCATCGTTTTTTTGCTCACCATGCCATTCCAGTTTGAAACCAGCCATATGCAAATCAGTCTTGACCCTGTGCCCCATGGGAACAGTCCAGCCCGAACTGCCAGGCCAGGTCCTCCCTGGACTGGAAACAAGCATCCTAGGACCGTTTTCGGGGTTTCACCCCTCTTCAGCCAGGATAGCTTGACTCCAGCGGCATGGAGAGCACGGGACCCTTGTCTGGGCATACCCGTCCCACTCAGGGTGACAAATGCAAAAACAACAATTGATGGACAGAATGCAGAACAATGTCATACATTCACCCCAGTACAGAGATCTGGGCCTAAATCCATTGTTTCTTTGCTCACCATGCCATTCCAGTTTGAACCCAGCCATTTGCAAATCAGTCTTGACCCTGTGCCCTATGGGAACAGTCCAGCCCGAACTGCCAGGCCAGGTCCTCCCTGGACTGGAAACAAGCATCCTAGGACCGGTTTCGGGGTTTCACCCCTCTTCAGCCAGGATAGCTTGACTCCAGCGGCATGGAGAGCACGGGACCCAAGTCTGGGCATACCCGTCGCACTCGGGGTGACAAATGCAAAAACAACAATTGATGGACAGAATGCAGAACAATGTCATACATTCACCCCAGTACAGAGATCTGGGCCTAAATCCATCGTTTTTTGCTCACCATGCCATTCCAGTTTGAACCCAGCCATATGCAAATCAGTCTTGACCCTGTGCCCTATGGGAACAGTCCAGCCCGAACTGCCAGGCCAGGTCCTCCCTGGACTGGAAACAAGCATCCTAGGACCAGTTTCGGGGTTTCACCCTCTTCAGCCAGGATAGCTTGACTCCAGCGGCATGGAGAGCACGAAACCCACGTCTCGGCATACCCGTCCCACTCGGGTGACAAATGCAAAAACAACAATTGATGGACAGAATGCAGAACAATGTCATACATTCACCCCAGTACAGAGATCTGGGCCTAAATCCATCGTTGTTTTGCTCACCATGCCATTCCAGTTTGAACCCAGCCATATGCAAATCAGTCTTGACCCTGTGCCCTATGGGAACAGTCCAGCCCGAACTGCCAGGCCAGGTCCTCCCTGGACTGGAAACAAGCATCCTAGGACCGGTTTCGGGGTTTCACCCTCTTCAGCCAGGATAGCTTGACTCCAGCGGCATGGAGAGCACGGGACCCACGTCTGGGCATACCCGTCCCACTTGGGGTGACAAATGCAAAAACAACAATTGATGGACAGAATGCAGAACAATGTCATACATTCACCCCAGTACAGAGATCTGGGCCTAAATCCATAGTTTCTTTGCTCACCATGCCATTCCAGTTTGAACCCAGCCATATGCAAATCAGTCTTGACCCTGTGTCCTATGGGAACAGTCCAGCCCGAACTGCCAGGCCAGGTCCTCCCTGGACTGGAAACAAGCATCCTAGGACCGGTTTCGGGGTTTCACCCTCTTCAGCCAGGATAGCTTGACTCCAGCGGCATGGAGAGCACAGGACCCACGTCTGGGCAAACCCGTCCCACTCGGGGTGACAAATGCAAAAACAACAATTGATGGACAGAATGCAGAACAATGTCATACATTCACCCCAGTACAGAGATCTGGGCCTAAATCCATCGTTTCTTTGCTCACCATGCCATTCCAGTTTGAACCCAGCCATATGCAAATCAGTCTTGACCCTGTGCCCTATGGGAACAGTCCAGCCCGAACTGCCAGGCCAGGTCCTCCTTGGACTGGAAACAAGCATCCTAGGACCGGTTTCGGGGTTTCACCCTCTTCAGCCAGGATAGCTTGACTCCAGCGGCATGGAGAGCACGGGACCCACGTCTGGGCATACCCGTCCCACTCGGGGTGACAAATGCAAAAACAACAAATGATGGACAGAATGCAGAACAATGTCATACATTCACCCCAGTACAGAGATCTGGGCCTAAATCCATCGTTTTTTGCTCACCATGCCATTCCAGTTTGAACCCAGCCATATGCAAATCAGTCTTGACCCTGTGCCCTATGGGTACAGACCATCCCGAACTGCCAGGCCAGGTCCTCCCTGGACTGGAAACAAGCATCCTAGGACCGGTTTCGGGGTTTCACCCCTCTTCAGCCAGGATAGCTTGACTCCAGCGGCATGGAGAGCACGGGACCCACGTCTGGGCATACCCGTCCCACAAGGGGTGACAAATGCAAAAACAACAATTGATGGGCAGAATGCAGAACAATGTCATACATTCACCCCAGTACAGAGATCTGGGCCTAAATCCATCGTTTTTTGCTCACCATGCCATTCCAGTTTGAACCCAGCCATATGCAAATCAGTCTTGACACTGTGCCCTATGGGAACAGTCCAGCCCGAACTGCCAGGCCAGGTCCTCCCTGGACTGGAAACAAGCATCCTAGGACCAGTTTCGGGGTTTCACCCTCTTCAGCCAGGATAGCTTGACTCCAGCGGCATGGAGAGCACGGGACCCACGTCTGGGCATACCCGTCCCACTCGGGGTGACAAATGCAAAAACAACAATTGATGGACAGAATGCAGAACAATGTCATACATTCACCCCAGTACAGAGATCTGGGCCTAAATCCATCGTTTTTTGCTCACCATGCCATTCCAGTTTGAACCCAGCCATATGCAAATCAGTCTTGACCCTGTGCCCTATGGGAACAGTCCAGCCCGAACTGCCAGGCCAGGTCCTCCCTGGACTGGAAACAAGCATCCTAGGACCGGTTTCGGGGTTTCACCCTCTTCAGCCAGGATAGCTTGACTCCAGCGGCATGGAGAGCACTGGACCCACGTCTGGGCATACCCGTCCCACTCGGGGTGACAAATGCAAAAACAACAATTGATGGACAGAATGCAGAACAATGTCATACATTCACCCCAGTACAGAGATCTGGGCCTAAATCCATCGTTTTTTGCTCACCATGCCATTCCAGTTTGAACCCAGCCATATGCAAATCAGTCTTGACCCTGTGCCCTATGGGAACAGTCCAGCCCGAACTGCCAGGCCAGGTCCTCCCTGGACTGGAAACAAGCATCCTAGGACAGGTTTCGGGGTTTCACCCCTCTTCAGCCAGGATAGCCTGACTCCAGCTGCATGGAGAGCACGGGACCCACGTCTGGGCATACCCGTCCCACTCGGGGTGATAAATGCAAAAACAACAATTGAAGGACAGAATGCAGAACAATGTCATACATTCACCCCAGTACAGAGATCTGGGCCTAAATCCATCGTTTTTTTGCTCACCATGCCATTCCAGTTTGAAACCAGCCATATGCAAATCAGTCTTGACCCTGTGCCCTATGGGAACAGTCCAGCCCGAACTGCCAGGCCAGGTCCTCCCTGGACTGGAAACAAGCATCCTAGGACCAGTTTCGGGGTTTCACCCCTCTTCAGCCAGGATAGCTTGACACCAGCGGCATGGAGAGCACGGGACCCACGTCTGGGCATACCCGTCCCACTCGGGGTGACAAATGCAAAAACAACAATTGATGGACAGAATGCAGAACAATGTCATACATTCACCCCAGTACAGAGATCTGGGCCTAAATCCATCGTTTTTTGCTCACCATGCCGTTCCAGTTTGAACCCAGCCATATGCAAATCAGTCTTGACCCTGTGCCCTATGGGAACAGTCCAGCCCGAACTGCCAGGCCAGGTCCTCCCTGGACTGGAAACAAGCATCCTAGGACCGGTTTCGGGGTTTCACCCCTCTTCAGCCAGGATAGCTTGACTCCAGCGGCATGGAGAGCACTGGACCCACGTCTGGGCATACCCGTCCCACAAGGGGTGACAAATGCAAAAACAACAATTGATGGACAGAATGCAGAAAAATGTCATACATTCACCCCAGTACAGAGATCTGGGCCTAAATCCATCGTTTTTTTGCTCACCATGCCATTCCAGTTTGAACCCAGCCAAATGCAAATCAGTCTTGACCCTGTGCCCTATGGGAACAGTCCAGCCCGAACTGCCAGGCCAGGTCCTCCCTGGACTGGAAACAAGCATCCTAGGTCAGGTTTCGGGGTTTCACCCCTCTTCAGCCAGGATAGCTTGACTCCAGCTGCATGGAGAGCACGGGACCCACGTCTGGGCATACCCGTCCCACTCGGGGTGATAAATGCAAAAACAACAATTGATGGACAGAATGCAGAACAATGTCATACATTCACCCCAGTACAGAGATCTGGGCCTAAATCCATCGTTTTTTGCTCACCATGCCATTCCAGTTTGAACCCAGCCATATGCAAATCAGTCTTGACCCTGTGCCCCATGGGAACAGTCCAGCCCGAACTGCCAGGCCAGGTCCTCCCTGGACTGGAAACAAGCATCCTAGGACCGGTTTCGGGGTTTCACCCCTCTTCAGCCAGGATAGCTTGACTCCAGCGGCATGGAGAGCACGGGACCCTTGTCTGGGCATACCCGTCCCACTCAGGGTGACAAATGCAAAAACAACAATTGATGGACAGAATGCAGAACAATGTCATACATTCACCCCAGTACAGAGATCTGGGCCTAAATCCATTGTTTCTTTGCTCACCATGCCATTCCAGTTTGAACCCAGCCATTTGCAAATCAGTCTTGACCCTGTGCCCTATGGGAACAGTCCAGCCCGAACTGCCAGGCCAGGTCCTCCCTGGACTGGAAACAAGCATCCTAGGACCGGTTTCAGGGTTTCACCCCTCTTCAGCCAGGATAGCTTGACTCCAGCGGCATGGAGAGCACGGGACCCAAGTCTGGGCATACCCGTCGCACTCGGGGTGACAAATGCAAAAACAACAATTGATGGACAGAATGCAGAACAATGTCATACATTCACCCCAGTACAGAGATCTGGGCCTAAATCCATCGTTTTTTGCTCACCATGCCATTCCAGTTTGAACCCAGCCATATGCAAATCAGTCTTGACCCTGTGCCCTATGGGAACAGTCCAGCCCGAACTGCCAGGCCAGGTCCTCCCTGGACTGGAAACAAGCATCCTAGGACCAGTTTCGGGGTTTCACCCTCTTCAGCCAGGATAGCTTGACTCCAGCGGCATGGAGAGCACGAAACCCACGTCTCGGTATACCCGTCCCACTCGGGGTGACAAATGCAAAAACAACAATTGATGGACAGAATGCAGAACAATGTCATACATTCACCCCAGTACAGAGATCTGGGCCTAAATCCATCGTTGTTTTGCTCACCATGCCATTCCAGTTTGAACCCAGCCATATGCAAATCAGTCTTGACCCTGTGCCCTATGGGAACAGTCCAGCCCGAACTGCCAGGCCAGGTCCTCCCTGGACTGGAAACAAGCATCCTAGGACCGGTTTCGGGGTTTCACCCCTCTTCAGCCAGGATAGCTTGACTCCAGCGGCATGGAGAGCACGGGACCCACGTCTGGGCATACCCGTCCCACTTGGGGTGACAAATGCAAAAACAACAATTGATGGACAGAATGCAGAACAATGTCATACATTCACCCCAGTACAGAGATCTGGGCCTAAATCCATCGTTTCTTTGCTCACCATGCCATTCCAGTTTGAACCCAGCCATATGCAAATCAGTCTTGACCCTGTGCCCTATGGGAACAGTCCAGCCCGAACTGCCAGGCCAGGTCCTCCCTGGACTGGAAACAAGCATCCTAGGACCGGTTTCGGGGTTTCACCCTCTTCAGCCAGGATAGCTTGACTCCAGCGGCATGGAGAGCACAGGACCCACGTCTGGGCATACCCGTCCCACTCGGGGTGACAAATGCAAAAACAACAATTGATGGACAGAATGCAGAACAATGTCATACATTCACCCCAGTACAGAGATCTGGGCCTAAATCCATCGTTTTTTTGCTCACCATGCCATTCCAGTTTGAACCCAGCCATATGCAAATCAGTCTTGACCCTGTGCCCTATGGGAACAGTCCAGCCCGAACTGCCAGGCCAGGTCCTCCCTGGACTGGAAACAAGCATCCTAGGACCGGTTTCGGGGTTTCACCCCTCTTCAGCCAGGATAGCTTGACTCCAGCGGCATGGAGAGCACGGGACCCACGTCTGGGCATACCCGTCCCACTCGGGGTGACAAATGCAAAAACAACAAATGATGGACAGAATGCAGAACAATGTCATACATTCACCCCAGTACAGAGATCTGGGCCTAAATCCATCGTTTTTTGCTCACCATGCCATTCCAGTTTGAACCCAGCCATTTGCAAATCAGTCTTGACCCTGTGCCCTATGGGAACAGACCATCCCGAACTGCCAGGCCAGGTCCTCCCTGGACTGGAAACAAGCATCCTAGGACCGGTTTCGGGGTTTCACCCTCTTCAGCCAGGATAGCTTGACTCCAGCGGCATGGAGAGCACGGGACCCACGTCTGGGCATACCCGTCCCACTAGGGGTGACAAATGCAAAAACAACAATTGATGGACAGAATGCAGAACAATGTCATACATTCACCCCAGTACAGAGATCTGGGCCTAAATCCATCGTTTTTTTGCTCACCATGCCATTCCAGTTTGAACCCAGCCATATGCAAATCAGTCTTGACACTGTGCCCTATGGGAACAGTCCAGCCCGAACTGCCAGGCCAGGTCCTCCCTGGACTGGAAACAAGCATCCTAGGACCAGTTTCGGGGTTTCACCCTCTTGAGCCAGGATAGCTTGACACCAGCGGCATGGAGAGCACGGGACCCACGTCTGGGCATACCCGTCCCACTCGGGGTGACAAATGCAAAAACAACAATTGATGGACAGAATGCAGAACAATGTCATACATTCACCCCAGTACAGAGATCTGGGCCTAAATCCATCGTTTTTTGCTCACCATGCCGTTCCAGTTTGAACCCAGCCATATGCAAATCAGTCTTGACCCTGTGCCCTATGGGAACAGTCCAGCCCGAACTGCCAGGCCAGGTCCTCCCTGGACTGGAAACAAGCATCCTAGGACCGGTTTCGGGGTTTCACCCCTCTTCAGCCAGGATAGCTTGACTCCAGCGGCATGGAGAGCACTGGACCCACGTCTGGGCATACCCGTCCCACAAGGGGTGACAAATGCAAAAACAACAATTGATGGACAGAATGCAGAACAATGTCATACATTCACCCCAGTACAGAGATCTGGGCCTAAATCCATCGTTTTTTGCTCACCATGCCATTCCAGTTTGAACCCAGCCATATGCAAATCAGTCTTGACCCTGTGCCCTATGGGAACAGTCCAGCCCGAACTGCCAGGCCAGGTCCTCCCTGGACTGGAAACAAGCATCCTAGGACAGGTTTCGGGTTTCACCCTCTTCAGCCAGGATAGCTTGACTCCAGCTGCATGGAGAGCACGGGACCCACGTCTGGGCATACCCGTCCCACTCGGGGTGATAAATGCAAAAACAACAATTGATGGACAGAATGCAGAACAATGTCATACATTCACCCCAGTACAGAGATCTGGGCCTAAATCCATCGTTTTTTGCTCACCATGCCATTCCAGTTTGAACCCAGCCATATGCAAATCAGTCTTGACCCTGTGCCCCATGGGAACAGTCCAGCCCGAACTGCCAGGCCAGGTCCTCCCTGGACTGGAAACAAGCATCCTAGGACCGTTTTCGGGGTTTCACCCCTCTTCAGCCAGGATAGCTTGACTCCAGCGGCATGGAGAGCACGGGACCCTTGTCTGGGCATACCCGTCCCACTCGGGGTGACAAATGCAAAAACAACAATTGATGGACAGAATGCAGAACAATGTCATACATTCACCCCAGTACAGAGATCTGGGCCTAAATCCATCGTTTCTTTGCTCACCATGCCATTCCAGTTTGAACCCAGCCATATGCAAATCAGTCTTGACCCTGTGCCCTATGGGAACAGTCCAGCCCGAACTGCCAGGCCAGGTCCTCCCTGGACTGGAAACAAGCATCCTAGGACCGGTTTCGGGTTTCACCCCTCTTCAGCCAGGATAGCTTGACTCCAGCGGCATGGAGAGCACGGGACCCACGTCTGGGCATACCTGTCCCACTCGGGGTGACAAATGCAAAAACAACAATTGATGGACAGAATGCAGAACAATGTCATACATTCACCCCAGTACAGAGATCTGGGCCTAAATCCATCGTTTTTTTGCTCACCATGCCATTCCAGTTTGAACCCAGCCATATGCAAATCAGTCTTGACCCTGTGCCCTATGGGAACAGTCCAGCCCGAACTGCCAGGCCAGGTCCTCCCTGGACTGGAAACAAGCATCCTAGGACCGGTTTCGGGGTTTCACCCTCTTCAGCCAGGATAGCTTGACTCCAGCGGCATGGAGAGCACGGGACCCACGTCTGGGCATACCCGTCCCACTCGGGGTGACAAATGCAAAAACAACAATTGATGGACAGAATGCAGAACAATGTCATACATTCACCCCAGTACAGAGATCTGGGCCTAAATCCATCGTTTTTTGCTCACCATGCCATTCCAGTTTGAACCCAGCCATATGCAAATCAGTCTTGACCCTGTGCCCTATGGGAACAGTCCAGCCCGAACTGCCAGGCCAGGTCCTCCCTGGACTGGAAACAAGCATCCTAGGACCGGTTTCGGGGTTTCACCCCTCTTCAGCCAGGATAGCTTGACTCCAGCGGCATGGAGAGCACGGGACCCACGTCTGGGCATACCCGTCCCACTCGGGGTGACAAATGCAAAAACAACAATTGATGGACAGAATGCAGAACAATGTCATACATTCACCCCAGTACAGAGATCTGGGCCTAAATCCATCGTTTTTTGCTCACCATGCCATTCCAGTTTGAACCCAGCCATATGCAAATCAGTCTTGACCCTGTGCCCTATGGGAACAGTCCAGCCCGAACTGCCAGGCCAGGTCCTCCCTGGACTGGAAACAAGCATCCTAGGACCGGTTTCGGGGTTTCACCCCTCTTCAGCCAGGATAGCTTGACTCCAGCGGCATGGAGAGCACGGGACCCTCGTCTGGGCATACCCGTCCCACTCGGGGTGACAAATGCAAAAACAACAATTGATGGACAGAATGCAGAACAATGTCATACATTCACCCCAGTACAGAGATCTGGGCCTAAATCCATCGTTTCTTTGCTCACCATGCCATTCCAGTTTGAACCCAGCCATATGCAAATCAGTCTTGACCCTGTGCCCTATGGGAACAGTCCAGCCCGAACTGCCAGGCCAGGTCCTCCCTGGACTGGAAACAAGCATCCTAGGACCGGTTTCGGGGTTTCACCCTCTTCAGCCAGGATAGCTTGACTCCAGCGGCATGGAGAGCACTGGACCCACGTCTGGGCATACCCGTCCCACAAGGGGTGACAAATGCAAAAACAACAATTGATGGACAGAATGCAGAACAATGTCATACATTCACCCCAGTACAGAGATCTGGGCCTAAATCCATCGTTTTTTGCTCACCATGCCATTCCAGTTTGAACCCAGCCATATGCAAATCAGTCTTGACCCTGTGCCCTATGGGAACAGTCCAGCCCGAACTGCCAGGCCAGGTCCTCCCTGGACTGGAAACAAGCATCCTAGGTCAGGTTTCGGGGTTTCACCCTCTTCAGCCAGGATAGCTTGACTCCAGCTGCATGGAGAGCACGGGACCCACGTCTGGGCATACCCGTCCCACTCGGGGTGATAAATGCAAAAACAACAATTGATGGACAGAATGCAGAACAATGTCATACATTCACCCCAGTACAGAGATCTGGGCCTAAATCCATCGTTTTTTGCTCACCATGCCATTCCAGTTTGAACCCAGCCATATGCAAATCAGTCTTGACCCTGTGCCCCATGGGAACAGTCCAGCCCGAACTGCCAGGCCAGGTCCTCCCTGGACTGGAAACAAGCATCCTAGGACCGGTTTCGGGGTTTCACCCTCTTCAGCCAGGATAGCTTGACTCCAGCGGCATGGAGAGCACGGGACCCTTGTCTGGGCATACCCGTCCCACTCAGGGTGACAAATGCAAAAACAACAATTGATGGACAGAATGCAGAACAATGTCATACATTCACCCCAGTACAGAGATCTGGGCCTAAATCCATTGTTTCTTTGCTCACCATGCCATTCCAGTTTGAACCCAGCCATTTGCAAATCAGTCTTGACCCTGTGCCCTATGGGAACAGTCCAGCCCGAACTGCCAGGCCAGGTCCTCCCTGGACTGGAAACAAGCATCCTAGGACCGGTTTCGGGGTTTCACCCCTCTTCAGCCAGGATAGCTTGACTCCAGCGGCATGGAGAGCACGGGACCCAAGTCTGGGCATACCCGTCGCACTCGGGGTGACAAATGCAAAAACAACAATTGATGGACAGAATGCAGAACAATGTCATACATTCACCCCAGTACAGAGATCTGGGCCTAAATCCATCGTTTTTTGCTCACCATGCCATTCCAGTTTGAACCCAGCCATATGCAAATCAGTCTTGACCCTGTGCCCTATGGGAACAGTCCAGCCCGAACTGCCAGGCCAGGTCCTCCCTGGACTGGAAACAAGCATCCTAGGACCAGTTTCGGGGTTTCACCCTCTTCAGCCAGGATAGCTTGACTCCAGCGGCATGGAGAGCACGAAACCCACGTCTCGGTATACCCGTCCCACTCGGGGTGACAAATGCAAAAACAACAATTGATGGACAGAATGCAGAACAATGTCATACATTCACCCCAGTACAGAGATCTGGGCCTAAATCCATCGTTGTTTTGCTCACCATGCCATTCCAGTTTGAACCCAGCCATATGCAAATCAGTCTTGACCCTGTGCCCTATGGGAACAGTCCAGCCCGAACTGCCAGGCCAGGTCCTCCCTGGACTGGAAACAAGCATCCTAGGACCGGTTTCGGGGTTTCACCCTCTTCAGCCAGGATAGCTTGACTCCAGCGGCATGGAGAGCACGGGACCCACGTCTGGGCATACCCGTCCCACTTGGGGTGACAAATGCAAAAACAACAATTGATGGACAGAATGCAGAACAATGTCATACATTCACCCCAGTACAGAGATCTGGGCCTAAATCCATAGTTTCTTTGCTCACCATGCCATTCCAGTTTGAACCCAGCCATATGCAAATCAGTCTTGACCCTGTGTCCTATGGGAACAGTCCAGCCCGAACTGCCAGGCCAGGTCCTCCCTGGACTGGAAACAAGCATCCTAGGACCGGTTTCGGGGTTTCACCCCTCTTCAGCCAGGATAGCTTGACTCCAGCGGCATGGAGAGCACAGGACCCACGTCTGGGCAAACCCGTCCCACTCGGGGTGACAAATGCAAAAACAACAATTGATGGACAGAATGCAGAACAATGTCATACATTCACCCCAGTACAGAGATCTGGGCCTAAATCCATCGTTTCTTTGCTCACCATGCCATTCCAGTTTGAACCCAGCCATATGCAAATCAGTCTTGACCCTGTGCCCTATGGGAACAGTCCAGCCCGAACTGCCAGGCCAGGTCCTCCTTGGACTGGAAACAAGCATCCTAGGACCGGTTTCGGGGTTTCACCCCTCTTCAGCCAGGATAGCTTGACTCCAGCGGCATGGAGAGCACGGGACCCACGTCTGGGCATACCCGTACCACTCGGGGTGACAAATCCAAAAACAACAAATGATGGACAGAATGCAGAACAATGTCATACATTCACCCCAGTACAGAGATCTGGGCCTAAATCCATTGTTTTTTTGCTCACCATGCCATTCCAGTTTGAACCCAGCCATTTGCAAATCAGTCTTGACCCTGTGCCCTATGGGTACAGACCATCCCGAACTGCCAGGCCAGGTCCTCCCTGGACTGGAAACAAGCATCCTAGGACCGGTTTCGGGGTTTCACCCCTCTTCAGCCAGGATAGCTTGACTCCAGCGGCATGGAGAGCACGGGACCCACGTCTGGGCATACCCGTCCCACAAGGGGTGACAAATGCAAAAACAACAATTGATGGGCAGAATGCAGAACAATGTCATACATTCACCCCAGTACAGAGATCTGGGCCTAAATCCATCGTTTTTTTTGCTCACCATGCCATTCCAGTTTGAACCCAGCCATATGCAAATCAGTCTTGACACTGTGCCCTATGTGAACAGTCCAGCCCGAACTGCCAGGCCAGGTCCTCCCTGGACTGGAAACAAGCATCCTAGGACCAGTTTCGGGGTTTCACCCCTCTTGAGCCAGGATAGCTTGACACCAGCGGCATGGAGAGCACGGGACCCACGTCTGGGCATACCCGTCCCACTCGGGGTGACAAATGCAAAAACAACAATTGATGGACAGAATGCAGAACAATGTCATACATTCACCCCAGTACAGAGATCTGGGCCTAAATCCATCGTTTTTTGCTCACCATGCCGTTCCAGTTTGAACCCAGCCATATGCAAATCAGTCTTGACCCTGTGCCCTATGGGAACAGTCCAGCCCGAACTGCCAGGCCAGGTCCTCCCTGGACTGGAAACAAGCATCCTAGGACCGGTTTCGGGGTTTCACCCCTCTTCAGCCAGGATAGCTTGACTCCAGCGGCATGGAGAGCACTGGACCCACGTCTGGGCATACCCGTCCCACAAGGGGTGACAAATGCAAAAACAACAATTGATGGACAGAATGCAGAACAATGTCATACATTCACCCCAGTACAGAGATCTGGGCCTAAATCCATCGTTTTTTTGCTCACCATGCCATTCCAGTTTGAACCCAGCCATATGCAAATCAGTCTTGACCCTGTGCCCTATGGGAACAGTCCAGCCCGAACTGCCAGGCCAGGTCCTCCCTGGACTGGAAACAAGCATCCTAGGACAGGTTTCGGGGTTTCACCCCTCTTCAGCCAGGATAGCCTGACTCCAGCTGCATGGAGAGCACGGGACCCACGTCTGGGCATACCCGTCCCACTCGGGGTGATAAATGCAAAAACAACAATTGAAGGACAGAATGCAGAACAATGTCATACATTCACCCCAGTACAGAGATCTGGGCCTAAATCCATCGTTTTTTGCTCACCATGCCATTCCAGTTTGAAACCAGCCATATGCAAATCAGTCTTGACCCTGTGCCCTATGGGAACAGTCCAGCCCGAACTGCCAGGCCAGGTCCTCCCTGGACTGGAAACAAGCATCCTAGGACCAGTTTCGGGGTTTCACCCCTCTTCAGCCAGGATAGCTTGACACCAGCGGCATGGAGAGCACGGGACCCACGTCTGGGCATACCCGTCCCACTCGGGGTGACAAATGCAAAAACAACAATTGATGGACAGAATGCAGAACAATGTCATACATTCACCCCAGTACAGAGATCTGGGCCTAAATCCATCGTTTTTTTGCTCACCATGCCGTTCCAGTTTGAACCCAGCCATATGCAAATCAGTCTTGACCCTGTGCCCTATGGGAACAGTCCAGCCCGAACTGCCAGGCCAGGTCCTCCCTGGACTGGAAACAAGCATCCTAGGACCGGTTTCGGGGTTTCACCCCTCTTCAGCCAGGATAGCTTGACTCCAGCGGCATGGAGAGCACTGGACCCACGTCTGGGCATACCCGTCCCACAAGGGGTGACAAATGCAAAAACAACAATTGATGGACAGAATGCAGAAAAATGTCATACATTCACCCCAGTACAGAGATCTGGGCCTAAATCCATCGTTTTTTGCTCACCATGCCATTCCAGTTTGAACCCAGCCATATGCAAATCAGTCTTGACCCTGTGCCCTATGGGAACAGTCCAGCCCGAACTGCCAGGCCAGGTCCTCCCTGGACTGGAAACAAGCATCCTAGGTCAGGTTTCGGGGTTTCACCCCTCTTCAGCCAGGATAGCTTGACTCCAGCTGCATGAAGAGCACGGGACCCACGTCTGGGCATACCCGTCCCACTCGGGGTGATAAATGCAAAAACAACAATTGATGGACAGAATGCAGAACAATGTCATACATTCACCCCAGTACAGAGATCTGGGCCTAAATCCATCGTTTTTTTGCTCACCATGCCATTCCAGTTTGAACCCAGCCATATGCAAATCAGTCTTGACCCTGTGCCCCATGGGAACAGTCCAGCCCGAACTGCCAGGCCAGGTCCTCCCTGGACTGGAAACAAGCATCCTAGGACCGGTTTCGGGGTTTCACCCTCTTCAGCCAGGATAGCTTGACTCCAGCGGCATGGAGAGCACGGGACCCTTGTCTGGGCATACCCGTCCCACTCAGGGTGACAAATGCAAAAACAACAATTGATGGACAGAATGCAGAACAATGTCATACATTCACCCCAGTACAGAGATCTGGGCCTAAATCCATTGTTTCTTTGCTCACCATGCCATTCCAGTTTGAACCCAGCCATTTGCAAATCAGTCTTGACCCTGTGCCCTATGGGAACAGTCCAGCCCGAACTGCCAGGCCAGGTCCTCCCTGGACTGGAAACAAGCATCCTAGGACCGGTTTCGGGGTTTCACCCCTCTTCAGCCAGGATAGCTTGACTCCAGCGGCATGGAGAGCACGGGACCCAAGTCTGGGCATACCCGTCGCACTCGGGGTGACAAATGCAAAAACAACAATTGATGGACAGAATGCAGAACAATGTCATACATTCACCCCAGTACAGAGATCTGGGCCTAAATCCATCGTTTTTTTGCTCACCATGCCATTCCAGTTTGAACCCAGCCATATGCAAATCAGTCTTGACCCTGTGCCCTATGGGAACAGTCCAGCCCGAACTGCCAGGCCAGGTCCTCCCTGGACTGGAAACAAGCATCCTAGGACCAGTTTCGGGGTTTCACCCCTCTTCAGCCAGGATAGCTTGACTCCAGCGGCATGGAGAGCACGAAACCCACGTCTCGGTATACCCGTCCCACTCGGGGTGACAAATGCAAAAACAACAATTGATGGACAGAATGCAGAACAATGTCATACATTCACCCCAGTACAGAGATCTGGGCCTAAATCCATCGTTGTTTTGCTCACCATGCCATTCCAGTTTGAACCCAGCCATATGCAAATCAGTCTTGACCCTGTGCCCTATGGGAACAGTCCAGCCCGAACTGCCAGGCCAGGTCCTCCCTGGACTGGAAACAAGCATCCTAGGACCGGTTTCGGGGTTTCACCCCTCTTCAGCCAGGATAGCTTGACTCCAGCGGCATGGAGAGCACGGGACCCACGTCTGGGCATACCCGTCCCACTTGGGGTGACAAATGCAAAAACAACAATTGATGGACAGAATGCAGAACAATGTCATACATTCACCCCAGTACAGAGATCTGGGCCTAAATCCATAGTTTCTTTGCTCACCATGCCATTCCAGTTTGAACCCAGCCATATGCAAATCAGTCTTGACCCTGTGTCCTATGGGAACAGTCCAGCCCGAACTGCCAGGCCAGGTCCTCCCTGGACTGGAAACAAGCATCCTAGGACCGGTTTCGGGGTTTCACCCTCTTCAGCCAGGATAGCTTGACTCCAGCGGCATGGAGAGCACAGGACCCACGTCTGGGCAAACCCGTCCCACTCGGGGTGACAAATGCAAAAACAACAATTGATGGACAGAATGCAGAACAATGTCATACATTCACCCCAGTACAGAGATCTGGGCCTAAATCCATCGTTTCTTTGCTCACCATGCCATTCCAGTTTGAACCCAGCCATATGCAAATCAGTCTTGACCCTGTGCCCTATGGGAACAGTCCAGCCCGAACTGCCAGGCCAGGTCCTCCTTGGACTGGAAACAAGCATCCTAGGACCGGTTTCGGGGTTTCACCCTTCTTCAGCCAGGATAGCTTGACTCCAGCGGCATGGAGAGCACGGGACCCACGTCTGGGCATACCCGTACCACTCGGGGTGACAAATCCAAAAACAACAAATGATGGACAGAATGCAGAACAATGTCATACATTCACCCCAGTACAGAGATCTGGGCCTAAATCCATTGTTTTTTTGCTCACCATGCCATTCCAGTTTGAACCCAGCCATTTGCAAATCAGTCTTGACCCTGTGCCCTATGGGTACAGACCATCCCGAACTGCCAGGCCAGGTCCTCCCTGGACTGGAAAGAAGCATCCTAGGACCGGTTTCGGGGTTTCACCCCTCTTCAGCCAGGATAGCTTGACTCCAGCGGCATGGAGAGCACGGGACCCACGTCTGGGCATACCCGTCCCACAAGGGGTGACAAATGCAAAAACAACAATTGATGGGCAGAATGCAGAACAATGTCATACATTCACCCCAGTACAGAGATCTGGGCCTAAATCCATCGTTTTTTTTGCTCACCATGCCATTCCAGTTTGAACCCAGCCATATGCAAATCAGTCTTGACACTGTGCCCTATGTGAACAGTCCAGCCCGAACTGCCAGGCCAGGTCCTCCCTGGACTGGAAACAAGCATCCTAGGACCAGTTTCGGGGTTTCACCCCTCTTGAGCCAGGATAGCTTGACACCAGCGGCATGGAGAGCACGGGACCCACGTCTGGGCATACCCGTCCCACTCGGGGTGACAAATGCAAAAACAACAATTGATGGACAGAATGCAGAACAATGTCATACATTCACCCCAGTACAGAGATCTGGGCCTAAATCCATCGTTTTTTTGCTCACCATGCCGTTCCAGTTTGAACCCAGCCATATGCAAATCAGTCTTGACCCTGTGCCCTATGGGAACAGTCCAGCCCGAACTGCCAGGCCAGGTCCTCCCTGGACTGGAAACAAGCATCCTAGGACCGGTTTCGGGGTTTCACCCTCTTCAGCCAGGATAGCTTGACTCCAGCGGCATGGAGAGCACTGGACCCACGTCTGGGCATACCCGTCCCACAAGGGGTGACAAATGCAAAAACAACAATTGATGGACAGAATGCAGAACAATGTCATACATTCACCCCAGTACAGAGATCTGGGCCTAAATCCATCGTTTTTGCTCACCATGCCATTCCAGTTTGAACCCAGCCATATGCAAATCAGTCTTGACCCTGTGCCCTATGGGAACAGTCCAGCCCGAACTGCCAGGCCAGGTCCTCCCTGGACTGGAAACAAGCATCCTAGGACAGGTTTCGGGGTTTCACCCCTCTTCAGCCAGGATAGCCTGACTCCAGCTGCATGGAGAGCACGGGACCCACGTCTGGGCATACCCGTCCCACTCGGGGTGATAAATGCAAAAACAACAATTGAAGGACAGAATGCAGAACAATGTCATACATTCACCCCAGTACAGAGATCTGGGCCTAAATCCATCGTTTTTTGCTCACCATGCCATTCCAGTTTGAAACCAGCCATATGCAAATCAGTCTTGACCCTGTGCCCCATGGGAACAGTCCAGCCCGAACTGCCAGGCCAGGTCCTCCCTGGACTGGAAACAAGCATCCTAGGACCGTTTCGGGTTTCACCCTCTTCAGCCAGGATAGCTTGACTCCAGCGGCATGGAGAGCACGGGACCCTTGTCTGGGCATACCCGTCCCACTCGGGGTGACAAATGCAAAAACAACAATTGATGGACAGAATGCAGAACAATGTCATACATTCACCCCAGTACAGAGATCTGGGCCTAAATCCATCGTTTTTTTGCTCACCATGCCGTTCCAGTTTGAACCCAGCCATATGCAAATCAGTCTTGACCCTGTGCCCTATGGGAACAGTCCAGCCCGAACTGCCAGGCCAGGTCCTCCCTGGACTGGAAACAAGCATCCTAGGACCGGTTTCGGGGTTTCACCCCTCTTCAGCCAGGATAGCTTGACACCAGCGGCATGGAGAGCACGGGACCCACGTCTGGGCATACCTGTCCCACTCGGGGTGACAAATGCAAAAACAACAATTGATGGACAGAATGCAGAACAATGTCATACATTCACCCCAGTACAGAGATCTGGGCCTAAATCCATCGTTTTTTTGCTCACCATGCCGTTCCAGTTTGAACCCAGCCATATGCAAATCAGTCTTGACCCTGTGCCCTATGGGAACAGTCCAGCCCGAACTGCCAGGCCAGGTCCTCCCTGGACTGGAAACAAGCATCCTAGGACCGGTTTCGGGGTTTCACCCCTCTTCAGCCAGATAGCTTGACTCCAGCAGCATGGAGAGCACTGGACCCACGTCTGGGCATACCCGTCCCACAAGGGGTGACAAATGCAAAAACAACAATTGATGGACAGAATGCAGAACAATGTCATACATTCACCCCAGTACAGAGATCTGGGCCTAAATCCATCGTTTTTTTGCTCACCATGCCATTCCAGTTTGAACCCAGCCATATGCAAATCAGTCTTGACCCTGTGCCCTATGGGAACAGTCCAGCCCGAACTGCCAGGCCAGGTCCTCCCTGGACTGGAAACAAGCATCCTAGGACAGGTTTCGGGGTTTCACCCCTCTTCAGCCAGGATAGCTTGACTACAGCTGCATGGAGAGCACAGGACCCACGTCTGGGCATACCCGTCCCACTCGGGGTGATAAATGCAAAAACAACAATTGATGGACAGAATGCAGAACAATGTCATACATTCACCCCAGTACAGAGATCTGGGCCTAAATCCATCGTTTTTTTGCTCACCATGCCATTCCAGTTTGAACCCAGCCATATGCAAATCAGTCTTGACCCTGTGCCCCATGGGAACAGTCTAGCCCGAACTGCCAGGCCAGGTCCTCCCTGGACTGGAAACAAGCATCCTAGGACCGGTTTCGGGGTTTCACCCCTCTTCAGCCAGGATAGCTTGACTCCAGCGGCATGGAGAGCACGGGACCCTTGTCTGGGCATACCCGTCCCACTCGGGGGTGACAAATGCAAAAACAACAATTGATGGACAGAATGCAGAACAATGTCATACATTCACCCCAGTACAGAGATCTGGGCCTAAATCCATTGTTTCTTTGCTCACAATGCCATTCCAGTTTGAACCCAGCCATATGCAAATCAGTCTTGACCCTGTGCCCTATGGGAACAGTCCAGCCCGAACTGCCACGCCAGGTCCTCCCTGGACTGGAAACAAGCATCCTAGGGCCGGTTTCGGGGTTTCACCCCTCTTCAGCCAGGATAGCTTGACTCCAGCGGCATGGAGAGCACGGGACCCAAGTCTGGGCATACCCGTCCCACTCGGGGTGACAAATGCAAAAACAACAATTGATGGACAGAATGCAGAACAATGTCATACATTCACCCCAGTACAGAGATCTGGGCCTAAATCCATCGTTTTTTTGCTCACCATGTCATTCCAGTTTGAACCCAGCCATATGCAAATCAGTCTTGACCCTGTGCCCTATGGGAACAGTCCAGCCCGAACTGCCAGGCCAGGTCCTCCCTGGACTGGAAACAAGCATCCTAGGACAGGTTTCGGGGTTTCACCCTCTTCAGCCAGGATAGCTTGACTCCAGCTGCATGGAGAGCACGGGACCCACTTCTGGGCATACCCGTCCCACTCGGGGTGATAAATGCAAAAACAACAATTGATGGACAGAATGCAGAACAATGTCATACATTCACCCCAGTACAGAGATCTGGGCCTAAATCCATCGTTTTTTTGCTCACCATGCCATTCCAGTTTGAACCCAGCCATATGCAAATTGGTCTTGACCCTGTGCCCCAGGGGAACAGTCCAGCCCGAACTGCCAGGCCAGGTCCTCCCTGGACTGGAAACAAGCATCCTAGGACCGGTTTCGGGGTTTCACCCCTCTTCAGCCAGGATAGCTTGACTCCAGCGGCATGGAGAGCACGGGACCCTTGTCTGGGCATACCCGTCCCACTCGGGGTGACAAATGCAAAAACAACAATTGATGGACAGAATGCAGAACAATGTCATACATTCACCCCAGTACAGAGATCTGGGCCTAAATCCATTGTTTCTTTGCTCACCATGCCATTCCAGTTTGAACCCAGCCATATGCAAATCAGTCTTGACCCTGTGCCCTATGGGAACAGTCCAGCCCGAACTGCCAGGCCAGGTCCTCCCTGGACTGGAAACAAGCATCCTAGGACCGGTTTCGGGGTTTCACCCCTCTTCAGCCAGGATAGCTTGACTCCAGCGGCATGGAGAGCACGGGACCCAAGTCTGGGCATACCCGTCCCACTCGGGGTGACAAATGCAAAAACAACAATTGATGGACAGAATGCAGAACAATGTCATACATTCACCCCAGTACAGAGATCTGGGCCTAAATCCATCGCTTTTTTGCTCACCATGCCATTCCAGTTTGAACCCAGCCATATGCAAATCAGTCTTGACCCTGTGCCCTATGGGAACAGTCCAGCCCGAACTGCCAGGCCAGGTCCTCCCTGGACTGGAAACAAGCATCCTAGGACCAGTTTCGTGGTTTCACCCCTCTTCAGCCAGGATAGCTTGACTACAGCGGCATGGAGAGCACGAAACCCACGTCTCGGTATACCCGTCCCACTCGGGGTGACAAATGCAAAAACAACAATTGATGGACAGAATGCAGAACAATGTCATACATTCACCCCAGTACAGAGATCTGGGCCTAAATCCATCGTTTTTTTGCTCACCATGCCATTCCAGTTTGAACCCAGCCATATGCAAATCAGTCTTGACCCTGTGCCCTATGGGAACAGTCCAGCCTGAACTGCCAGGCCAGGTCCTCCCTGGACTGGAAACAAGCATCCTAGGACTGGTTGCGGGGTTTCACCCTCTTCAGCCAAGATAGCTTGACTCCAGCGGCATGGAGAGCACGGGACCCACGTCTGGGCATACCCGTCCCACTTGGGGTGACATGTTAGAAATGGGATCTCTAGTTGGCAAGGGCTTGCACCTTTGTCCAAGTAGGGACCCTTCTTCCTAGTCAGGGTAAGGGTTGTTACACTCGTGAAGTAACCCCTGCTCACCCTCGTGGTAGCTTGGCACGAGCAGTCAGGCTTAATTCAGAGGCAGTGTGTAAAGCATTTGCACATAACCAACAGTAATACAGTGTATGCACTACAAACGGACACCACACCAGTTTAGAAAAATAACCAATATTTTATATACTCAAGACAAGACCAATTACGACAAAAATCCACAATACTATACTTTACGAATGAATACTTGATACGTTAACTTCTTCTTTGCAGGAATAGCACAAAAGCAAAGTTCGTACGAGTCGGTAGCTGCGTCCGAGCCTACCGTGATGCTGAAAACCACAGAGTCTAACAGTTCCAGCCGACCGCGTCGATACGGGCCAGCAGAGTCGTGAGCAGACTCGGTCACAGTACCTTTTCTCGTTGTGGCTGGTACGGAGTGTACGAGCTGGTCGGCGTTCGTCGCGGTTGCGGTGCAAGACGGAGCGATGCAAGGTGCGGTGTCCTCGGTGCGGTGCAGGCAGCGGCTCGATGAGCGTCGGGCAGACGGAGTCGGTGAGTCCAAGGCGTGCGATGCAGGGCGAGACGATGCTCGATGCGGTGCTGACAGGTTGCGATGCAGGCGACCTAGCCGGAGTGCGGGAGCTGGCGTCGGACAGCGGTGCGAGTCGGAGCGGTGCGTCGCAGACGTGCGAGCGGTGCCCCAAATGCGGTGCGGTCTCGACTCTTGAGCCAGTTGCAGCGACAGTGTCGGTCTGGTCCGGCTGGCCCAGTGAAGCGATGCGATGCGAACTGCGGTGCCCACAGGTCACGGTGCAAGCAGCGGCTCGATGTTGGCGGCGTCGGACGTCGCCCACGGTGAGACCAGGGTTGCGATGCGAAGCGGGCGATGCGGTCTGCGGTGCAAACAGGTCACCGGCCAGGGATGGATTCGGTTGACGGAGTCGGTTGCAGTTCCCTTCCTCTGTGGCAACTGAAACAGCTGTTCCAGAAGCGGTACCCAGAGGCTTGTGAAGTGTTTGTAGTCCCTGAGACTTCTTAACAGGAGGCCAGCTCGGTTCCTGGCCCTTGGAGATACTCAGCACAAGATTGTAGAAAGTTCAGTCCAGTCCTTTCACTGCCCAAGGCAGAAGCAGCAGCTGCAGGCCAACCCAACAAAGCAACAACACAGCAAAGGGGCAGTACTCCTCCTGGCAGCTCTTCCAGCTCTTCGTCTTGGCAGGTTCCTTGATTCCAGCGAGATCTAAATTCATGGGGTCAGGGCCCCAATATTTATATCCCAAATTCCTTTGTTCTCTGAAGGCAGAGAGGCCTTCGCCTAGTCCAAACCAGTTCTGGAGCACTTTGTTGACAAGTCTCCGTCCCTTCTTTCAGTGAGTAGGCCAGGGACATCAGACGCACCACAGGAGGTGGAGCCAGCATTGTGGAGGGAAGGCACTGTCCTATTCAGGGCCCAGGTGCGACCCCTCCCACCCATCTACAGGTCGATCTGGCTATTCAGCCCTGCGCTGACTCACCCTGTCTCCTGGCATCCCCCAGCCCCTGTCACTCACATTCCAGACAAGGAATACAACAACACTGCAGAGGCAGGCTTGGATGGTTAGGCAAGAAAATACCCACTTTCTAAAAGTGGTATTTTCAAACGCAGAATGTTAAAACCAACTTCACTAAAAGATGCATTTTATCATTCTGAGTCCAGGCATACTAAACCTCGAATTTCTACCATGTTCCCGGGGTCAGTTAGGATTATAAACTGTAATAATCAAAACTGCCCGTTCTGGCCTAGGGGGAACAGGTAGCCTTGCAATAGTGAAAACGTACTAGGCTGTAATTCACTATCAGGACATGCCGCACACACCCGGGCATGTCCTACCTTTCGCCTACACCGCACCCTGCCCACAGGGGTACCTTGGGCCTACCTTAGGGGTGACTAACATGTAGCAAAGGGAAGGTTTAGGGACTTGCAAGTGTGTGCACTTGCTGAGTCGACATGGCAGCCCCAGGCTGCGCACAGGCTCTGCGATGGCAGGCCCGAGTTACATTTTACGGGCTGTTTGCGTGGGTGGCACAATCCAGTGCTGCAGCCCACCAACAGCATTTGGTCTATAGGCCCTGGCACTCGCAGTGCACTTTACAAGGGACTGACAGATAAACCAAATAGGCCAATCATGGAAACACCAATCCATAACACATTTTATACAGGAGCACTTGCACTTTCCCACTGGACCGCAGTGAGGAAAGTGCGCAGAATCATCACACCAGCAAAAACAGAGTCAAAACCGGGAGGTCAGAAAGCAAAAAGTCAGGGGAAACACGCCAAAAGATGCCAAGTCTAACAGTGACAAATGCAAAAACAACAATTGATGGACAGAATGCAGAACAATGTCATACATTCACCCCAGTACAGAGATCTGGGCCTAAATCCATCGTTTCTTTGCTCACCATGCCATTCCAGTTTGAACCCAGCCATATGCAAATCAGTCTTGACCCTGTGCCCTATGGGAACAGTCCAGCCCGAACTGCCAGGCCAGGTCCTCCCTGGACTGGAAACAAGCATCCTAGGACCGGTTTCGGGTTTCACCCCTCTTCAGCCAGGATAGCTTGACTCCAGCGGCATGGAGAGCACGGGACCCACGTCTGGGCAAACCCGTCCCACTCGGGGTGACAAATGCAAAAACAACAATTGATGGACAGAATGCAGAACAATGTCATACATTCACCCCAGTACAGAGATCTGGGCCTAAATCCATTGTTTCTTTGCTCACCATGCCATTCCAGTTTGAACCCAGCCATATGCAAATCAGTCTTGACCCTGTGCCCTATGGGAACAGTCCAGCCCGAACTGCCAGGCCAGGTCCTCCCTGGACTGGAAACAAGCATCCTAGGACCGGTTTCGGGTTTCACCCTCTTCAGCCAGGATAGCTTGACTCCAGCGGCATGGAGAGCACGGGACCCACGTCTGGGCAAACCCGTCCCACTCGGGTGACAAATCCAAAAACAACAATTGATGGACAGAATGCAGAACAATGTCATACATTCACCCCAGTACAGAGATCTGGGCCTAAATCCATCGTTTTGCTCACCATGCCATTCCAGTTTGAACCCAGCCATATGCAAATCAGTCTTGACCCTGTGCCCTATGGGAACAGTCCAGCCCGAACTGCCAGGCCAGGTCCTCCCTGGACTGGAAACAAGCATCCTAGGACCGGTTTCGGGGTTTCACCCCTCTTCAGCCAGGATAGCTTGACTCCAGCGGCATGGAGAGCACGGGACCCAAGTCTGGGCATACCCGTCCCACTCGGGGTGACAAATGCAAAAACAACAATTGATGGACAGAATGCAGAACAATGTCATACATTCACCCCAGTACAGAGATCTGGGCCTAAATCCATCGTTTTTTGCTCACCATGCCATTCCAGTTTGAACCCAGCCATATGCAAATCAGTCTTGACCCTGTGCCCTATGGGAACAGTCCAGCCCGAACTGCCAGGCCAGGTCCTCCCTGGACTGGAAACAAGCATCCTAGGACAGGTTTCGGGGTTTCACCCCTCTTCAGCCAGGATAGCTTGACTCCAGCTGCATGGAGAGCACGGGACCCACTTCTGGGCATACCCGTCCCACTCGGGTGATAAATGCAAAAACAACAATTGATGGACAGAATGCAGAACAATGTCATACATTCACCCCAGTACAGAGATCTGGGCCTAAATCCATCGTTTTTTTGCTCACCATGCCATTCCAGTTTGAACCCAGCCATATGCAAATTGGTCTTGACCCTGTGCCCCAGGGGAACAGTCCAGCCCGAACTGCCAGGCCAGGTCCTCCCTGGACTGGAAACAAGCATCCTAGGACCGGTTTCGGGGTTTCACCCTCTTCAGCCAGGATAGCTTGACTCCAGCGGCATGGAGAGCACGGGACCCTTGTCTGGGCATACCCGTCCCACTCGGGGTGACAAATGCAAAAACAACAATTGATGGACAGAATGCAGAACAATGTCATACATTCACCCCAGTACAGAGATCTGGGCCTAAATCCATTGTTTCTTTGCTCACCATGCCATTCCAGTTTGAACCCAGCCATATGCAAATCAGTCTTGACCCTGTGCCCTATGGGAACAGTCCAGCCCGAACTGCCAGGCCAGGTCCTCCCTGGACTGGAAACAAGCATCCTAGGACCGGTTTCGGGTTTCACCCTCTTCAGCCAGGATAGCTTGACTCCAGCGGCATGGAGAGCACGGGACCCAAGTCTGGGCATACCCGTCCCACTCGGGTGACAAATGCAAAAACAACAATTGATGGACAGAATGCAGAACAATGTCATACATTCACCCCAGTACAGAGATCTGGGCCTAAATCCATCGTTTTTTTGCTCACCATGCCATTCCAGTTTGAACCCAGCCATATGCAAATCAGTCTTGACCCTGTGCCCTATGGGAACAGTCCAGCCCGAACTGCCAGGCCAGGTCCTCCCTGGACTGGAAACAAGCATCCTAGGACCAGTTTCGTGGTTTCACCCCTCTTCAGCCAGGATAGCTTGACTACAGCGGCATGGAGAGCACGAAACCCACGTCTCGGTATACCCGTCCCACTCGGGTGACAAATGCAAAAACAACAATTGATGGACAGAATGCAGAACAATGTCATACATTCACCCCAGTACAGAGATCTGGGCCTAAATCCATCGTTTTTTTGCTCACCATGCCATTCCAGTTTGAACCCAGCCATATGCAAATCAGTCTTGACCCTGTGCCCTATGGGAACAGTCCAGCCTGAACTGCCAGGCCAGGTCCTCCCTGGACTGGAAACAAGCATCCTAGGACTGGTTGCGGGGTTTCACCCCTCTTCAGCCAAGATAGCTTGACTCCAGCGGCATGGAGAGCACGGGACCCACGTCTGGGCATACCCGTCCCACTTGGGGTGACATGTTAGAAATGGGATCTCTAGTTGGCAAGGGCTTGCACCTTTGTCCAAGTAGGGACCCTTCTTCCTAGTCAGGGTAAGGGTTGTTACACTCGTGAAGTAACCCCTGCTCACCCTCGTGGTAGCTTGGCACGAGCAGTCAGGCTTAATTCAGAGGCAGTGTGTAAAGCATTTGCACATAACCAACAGTAATACAGTGTATGCACTACAAACGGACACCACACCAGTTTAGAAAAATAACCAATATTTTATATACTCAAGACAAGACCAATTACGACAAAAATCCACAATACTATACTTTACGAATGAATACTTGATACGTTAACTTCTTCTTTGCAGGAATAGCACAAAAGCAAAGTTCGTACGAGTCGGTAGCTGCGTCCGAGCCTACCGTGATGCTGAAAACCACAGAGTCTAACAGTTCCAGCCGACCGCGTCGATACGGGCCAGCAGAGTCGTGAGCAGACTCGGTCACAGTACCTTTTCGTTGTGGCTGGTACGGAGTGTACGCAGCTGGTCGGCGTTCGTCGCGGTTGCGGTGCAAGACGGAGCGATGCAAGGTGCGGTGTCCCTCGGTGCGGTGCAGGCAGCGGCTCGATGAGCGTCGGGCAGACGGAGTCGGTGAGTCCAAGGCGTGCGATGCAGGGCGAGACGATGCTCGATGCGGTGCTGACAGGTTGCGATGCAGGCGACCTAGCCGGAGTGCGGGAGCTGGCGTCGGACAGCGGTGCGAGTCGGAGCGGTGCGCCGCAGACGTGCGAGCGGTGCCCCAAATGCGGTGCGGTCTCGACTCTTGAGCCAGTTGCAGCGACAGTGTCGGTCTGGTCCGGCTGGCCCAGTGAAGCGATGCGATGCGAACTGCGGTGCCCACAGGTCACGGTGCAAGCAGCGGCTCGATGTTGGCGGCGCCGGACGCCGCCCACGGTGAGACCAGGGTTGCGATGCGAAGCGGGGCGATGCGGTCTGCGGTGCAAACAGGTCACCGGCCAGGGATGGATTCGGTTGACGGAGTCGGTTGCAGTTCCCTTCCTCTGTGGCAACTGAAACAGCGTTCCAGAAGCGGTACCCAGAGGCTTGTGAAGTGTTTGTAGTCCCTGAGACTTCTAACAGGAGGCCAGCTCGGTTCCTGGCCCTTGGAGATACTCAGCACAAGATTGTAGAAAGTTCAGTCCAGTCCTTTCACTGCCCAAGGCAGAAGCAGCAGCTGCAGGCCAACCCAACAAAGCAACAACACAGCAAAGGGGCAGTACTCCTCCTGGCAGCTCTTCCAGCTCTTCGTCTTGGCAGGTTCCTTGATTCCAGCGAGATCTAAATTCATGGGGTCAGGGCCCCAATATTTATATCCCAAATTCCTTTGTTCTCTGAAGGCAGAGAGGCCTTCGCCTAGTCCAAACCAGTTCTGGAGCACTTTGTTGACAAGTCTCCGTCCCTTCTTTCAGTGAGTAGGCCAGGGACATCAGACGCACCACAGGAGGTGGAGCCAGCATTGTGGAGGGAAGGCACTGTCCTATTCAGGGCCCAGGTGCGACCCCTCCCACCCATCTACAGGTCGATCTGGCTATTCAGCCCTGCGCTGACTCACCCTGTCTCCTGGCATCCCCCAGCCCCTGTCACTCACATTCCAGACAAGGAATACACAACCCGCAGAGGCAGGCTTGGATGGTTAGGCAAGAAAATACCCACTTTCTAAAAGTGGTATTTTCAAACGCAGAATGTTAAAACCAACTTCACTAAAAGATGCATTTTATCATTCTGAGTCCAGGCATACTAAACTCGAATTTCTACCATGTTCCCGGGGTCAGTTAGGATTATAAACTGTAATAATCAAAACTGCCCGTTCTGGCCTAGGGGGAACAGGTAGCCTTGCAATAGTGAAAAACGTACTAGGCTGTAATTCACTATCAGGACATGCCGCACACACCCGGGCATGTCCTACCTTTCGCCTACACCGCACCCTGCCCACAGGGGTACCTTGGGCCTACCTTAGGGGTGACTAACATGTAGCAAAGGGAAGGTTTAGGGACTTGCAAGTGTGTGCACTTGCCAAGTCGACATGGCAGCCCCAGGCTGCGCACAGGCTCTGCGATGGCAGGCCCGAGTTACATTTTACGGGCTGTTTGCGTGGGTGGCACAATCCAGTGCTGCAGCCCACCAACAGCATTTGGTCTATAGGCCCTGGCACTCGCAGTGCACTTTACAAGGGACTGACAGATAAACCAAATAGGCCAATCATGGAAACACCAATCCATAACACATTTTATACAGGAGCACTTGCACTTTCCCACTGGACCGCAGTGAGGAAAGTGCGCAGAATCATCACACCAGCAAAAACAGAGTCAAAACCGGGAGGTCAGAAAGCAAAAAGTCAGGGGAAACACGCCAAAAGATGCCAAGTCTAACAGTGACAAATGCAAAAACAACAATTGATGGACAGAATGCAGAACAATGTCATACATTCACCCCAGTACAGAGATCTGGGCCTAAATCCATCGTTTCTTTGCTCACCATGCCATTCCAGTTTGAACCCAGCCATATGCAAATCAGTCTTGACCCTGTGCCCTATGGGAACAGTCCAGCCCGAACTGCCAGGCCAGGTCCTCCCTGGACTGGAAACAAGCATCCTAGGACCGGTTTCGGGTTTCACCCTCTTCAGCCAGGATAGCTTGACTCCAGCGGCATGGAGAGCACGGGACCCACGTCTGGGCAAACCCGTCCCACTCGGGGTGACAAATGCAAAAACAACAATTGATGGACAGAATGCAGAACAATGTCATACATTCACCCCAGTACAGAGATCTGGGCCTAAATCCATTGTTTCTTTGCTCACCATGCCATTCCAGTTTGAACCCAGCCATATGCAAATCAGTCTTGACCCTGTGCCCTATGGGAACAGTCCAGCCCGAACTGCCAGGCCAGGTCCTCCCTGGACTGGAAACAAGCATCCTAGGACCGGTTTCGGGTTTCACCCCTCTTCAGCCAGGATAGCTTGACTCCAGCGGCATGGAGAGCACGGGACCCACGTCTGGACAAACCCGTCCCACTCGGGTGACAAATCCAAAACAACAATTGATGGACAGAATGCAGAACAATGTCATACATTCACCCCAGTACAGAGATCTGGGCCTAAATCCATCGTTTTTTTGCTCACCATGCCATTCCAGTTTGAACCCAGCCATATGCAAATCAGTCTTGACCCTGTGCCCTATGGGAACAGTCCAGCCCGAACTGCCAGGCCAGGTCCTCCCTGGACTGGAAACAAGCATCCTAGGACCGGTTTCGGGGTTTCACCCCTCTTCAGCCAGGATAGCTTGACACCAGCGGCATGGAGAGCACGGGACCCACGTCTGGGCATACCCGTCCCACTCGGGGTGACAAATGCAAAAACAACAATTGATGGACAGAATGCAGAACAATGTCATACATTCACCCCAGTACAGAGATCTGGGCCTAAATCCATAGTTTTTTGCTCACCATGCCGTTCCAGTTTGAACCCAGCCATATGCAAATCAGTCTTGACCCTGTGCCCTATGGGAACAGTCCAGCCCGAACTGCCAGGCCAGGTCCTCCCTGGACTGGAAACAAGCATCCTAGGACCGGTTTCGGGGTTTCACCCTCTTCAGCCAGATAGCTTGACTCCAGCGGCATGGAGAGCACTGGACCCACGTCTGGGCATACCCGTCCCACAAGGGGTGACAAATGCAAAAACAACAATTGATGGACAGAATGCAGAACAATGTCATACATTCACCCCAGTACAGAGATCTGGGCCTAAATCCATCGTTTTTTTGCTCACCATGCCATTCCAGTTTGAACCCAGCCATATGCAAATCAGTCTTGACCCTGTGCCCTATGGGAACAGTCCAGCCCGAACTGCCAGGCCAGGTCCTCCTGGACTGGAAACAAGCATCCTAGGACAGGTTTCGGGGTTTCACCCCTCTTCAGCCAGGATAGCTTGACTACAGCTGCATGGAGAGCACAGGACCCACGTCTGGGCATACCCGTCCCACTCGGGGTGATAAATGCAAAAACAACAATTGATGGACAGAATGCAGAACAATGTCATACATTCACCCCAGTACAGAGATCTGGGCCTAAATCCATCGTTTTTTGCTCACCATGCCATTCCAGTTTGAACCCAGCCATATGCAAATCAGTCTTGACCCTGTGCCCCATGGGAACAGTCTAGCCCGAACTGCCAGGCCAGGTCCTCCCTGGACTGGAAACAAGCATCCTAGGACCGGTTTCGGGGTTTCACCCCTCTTCAGCCAGGATAGCTTGACTCCAGCGGCATGGAGAGCACGGGACCCTTGTCTGGGCATACCCGTCCCACTCGGGGTGACAAATGCAAAAACAACAATTGATGGACAGAATGCAGAACAATGTCATACATTCACCCCAGTACAGAGATCTGGGCCTAAATACATTGTTTCTTTGCTCACCATGCCATTCCAGTTTGAACCCAGCCATATGCAAATCAGTCTTGACCCTGTGCCCTATGGGAACAGTCCAGCCCGAACTGCCACGCCAGGTCCTCCCTGGACTGGAAACAAGCATCCTAGGGCCGGTTTCGGGGTTTCACCCCTCTTCAGCCAGGATAGCTTGACTCCAGCGGCATGGAGAGCACGGGACCCAAGTCTGGGCATACCCGTCCCACTCGGGGTGACAAATGCAAAAACAACAATTGATGGACAGAATGCAGAACAATGTCATACATTCACCCCAGTACAGAGATCTGGGCCTAAATCCATCGTTTTTTTGCTCACCATGTCATTCCAGTTTGAACCCAGCCATATGCAAATCAGTCTTGACCCTGTGCCCTATGGGAACAGTCCAGCCCGAACTGCCAGGCCAGGTCCTCCCTGGACTGGAAACAAGCATCCTAGGACCGGTTTCGGGGTTTCACCCATCTTCAGCCAGGATAGCTTGACTACAGCGGCATGGAGAGCACGGGACCCACGTTCTGGGCATACCCGTACCACTCGGGGTGACAAATGCAAAAACAACAATTGATGGACAGAATGCAGAACAATGTCATACATTCACCCCAGTACAGAGATCTGGGCCTAAATCCATCGTTTTTGCTCACCATGCCATTCCAGTTTGAACCCAGCCATATGCAAATCAGTCTTGACCCTGTGCCCTATGGGAACAGACCAGCCCGAACTGCCAGGCCAGGTCCTCCCTGGACTGGAAACAAGCATCCTAGGACCGGTTTCGGGGTTTCACCCCTCTTCAGCCAGGATAGCTTGACACCAGCGGCATGGAGAGCACGGGACCCACGTCTGGGCATACCCGTCCCACAAGGGGTGACAAATGCAAAAACAACAATTGATGGACAGAATGCAGAACAATGTCATACATTCACCCCAGTACAGAGATCTGGGCCTAAATCCATCGTTTTTTTGCTCACCATGCCATTCCAGTTTGAATCCAGCCATATGCAAATCAGTCTTGACCCTGTGCCCTATGGGAACAGTCCAGCCCGAACTGCCAGGCCATGTCCTCCCTGGACTGGAAACAAGCATCCTAGGACCGGTTTCGGGGTTTCACCCCTCTTCAGCCAGGATAGCTTGACTCCAGCGGTATTGAGAGCACGGGACCCACGTCTGGGCATACCCGTCCCACTCGGGGTGACAAATGCAAAAACAACAATTGATGGACAGAATGCAGAACAATGTCATACATTCACCCCAGTACAGAGATCTGGGCCTAAATCCATCGTTTAGATGGACATGTAGCAGCATCTCTAGACATCTCTAAAGAAAACAACTTATCATAACACTATAACATACACAAAGTAACATAACAGCACAGAACATATCTGGGTGTAACACAACAGTCAAAACAGAATGCAACGCAAGAACCATTGTTCAACTCAACAGCATCACAATGCAATAATGCATTACAAAAAGATAGAGGCACAAAAAAACAACAGAGCACCACAACATAATACCAGGCCATAAATGTGCACAAACATTCTTGACCTCCAGATTCCTGCTTTCATAATACTGTGGTATAAGGTTTGCACCAAGTTGTAGCCTAACTTACTGCAAGGACTTGAAACAATGTCAGTCAAAAATGTTTTGTGATTTGACTCCATGTTTTAAATTATCACTTGCAGTGATACATTAATGTGTATTGCCCCTAGTGTCACACTGAAACCTGGTCAAAAATCTGATACTCTATTGCTGCAGTCAATAACTCAAGCCACGTTCAAATGTCTCAAGCATAGTGTCCAGACCATCAAAGTTCAATACTCCCTGATGCAGGTATGCATTAAGCCAGAGGTCTTCAAGCCGTGGGCCAAACACCTCTAAAGCTTGGTGCCATTCCAGGAGAGGTATGAGTTCCACATCATAACAACCATGCTTGGTGCTCTGCAAAGCCGTCTCCCTCAGTTGCTGCAGGGTATTAAAGGCTAGCCATCGTACCAGAACCTGTTATGAGAATAGTAAAAGGAAAGTGAGACCATCCCCATCCCAGAATTTAGTTGCAGTATAAACACCTTTTGATAGTGTTTTGTCCCAGTGTAGATATCAAAAGGCAAAGGTTGGGTGAAAGAACTGATTTACTAATTGAGGGGATGCCCTAAAAGAATATAGCAGCCATGTTGGGAATATTTCCAACTGAACGCATTTTCACACTTTTAAATTGCTCTGAAATGTATTTGCAACACACTTTGATATTATAAGATGATAATGGTGTGCTTTAAATGCAACTGTCAGGTTATTAGTTATAATAATTGTGTACTAATTTATCTACTTTAAATAAAATTAATAAAATTGAAATGCATGTTTGAACAAAACATCCAAAATCATTTTTCAGGATTGGGATGTGAGAGATATAGAGGTAATGGTTGGGGAAGTGTATCAATACTTAGGTAATAATTATAATACCTGTGCATTACTAACGAGTAACAATAAAGTACATATTATAATTAATTCCAAAAGTATTATTTTTATACTTCTAATACCTTAGTTAAAAATCAAATGCAAATATACTTTAATTTTAAAAAATATAACTTTTATAAAATAATACATATTCATTTGAAACTTATTAACATTTAAAAGCAGTTATTAAAGAATTGTCCATGCTTTCCATTCTACCAAATGGAAGAAATCATCCCTTTTTCCTCCTTACTATTTAGCTTGATGTTCCTGGTTGTGCATCTGTTTCTACAGTCGGTAGAGTGTTGCAGTCAAGATAAGAAACAAAGAGAAGCTTCAGTCAAGTAAGAACAATCGAAATTACTTAAAATAACACGTATGTTAAGCAACCTTTTGTAAGCTGAGAAGTGAGGAGGTAGGTTTATGTAAAATAAAAGAATATTATGTATTGTGTACTTAAACTCTTTTTATATCTACAAACAGGTTGTTTTCATGTGCACTCTTTGGGCCAGTTGTCAAATTTTGTTTTTGTTTTTTTTTTAAATCGGAGTTCCAAATACTTTTTTTTAAATAGTTTTGTTTGATAACCTAATTTTTTATATCATGGTCATCAGCACATTTCCAATTTAGAAAATAGACTATTATGACAAAGAAGAAGAAGATAGAATTAATGTTAACATTACTTTATTGTTAAAGGAGTGCGTTTTTTATAAAAAAAGAATGTTTTGGGATTTTTGGAAATGAAGAAGCCAAACAGTGGGGACAAGAGGAGGAAGAATGAAGATTGTTTCTTCTACTTTGCTTTTTTTGAGGACTAATTGTTGTTATTTAAAAAATTGTGATTTTTATTTTTAAGGGAAGTCGAGATGTAGAATGGAGAAGCACAAAATGAAGACCATGGAATACATAATTTCTTAAAACTGTGCTGATTGTGGTTTTTTTACATTATCTTTTTTTTAAAAAGTTTACAAATTTTCATGATTTGAAATGTGGTTCATAGAAATGGATTGACGGATTACCTGTAGCTCTTGGTGAATGGATAGCTGATTAATCACCAAGAGTTGAAGACAGAAGCCACCAACAGGTATGACTCAATTTTGAAAAATGTCAAAATATATATGAGGAGATGCCAATTTTGTTTTGTTTTTAATTTAAAACAGGAGATTCAGACTACCTATCAATGATTTTGCCTTGCTCATTTTTGGGAAAATGTGTTCCTTATTCAAAATTTCTAAGAAGTAATATAGTTTGGGGTGGCTTTTACCAATAGGAAGGAGTTATGGCAACCCTTGATAGCATTGTTTGTATTTGCATCTCCCTCTCAGCAGGTCGAGTAGAAGCTCCACCACTCATTTGAAAAATGTGATTTCATTCTGTGACCTGACCTGATAGGATGTCCAATCCATGTCTTTTCAGAGTATTTGCCGAGTGGTGCCAATTTCTCTTCACTTTGTAAAAGATAGTCTGGTTGTACAATTGCTCTGTAGAATTCATCTTCTCCTTTCAGGAGGTACAAAACACAAAGATGTGAGTGTTCTAAATTCAAATTGACGTTTAATGCTTGACATATAATCCTCAGCTAAGATTTTGTTTTTCAATTTGCCTGGGAAAATGGAAAAACTACCTTGAATTTGGATGTTTGCATAAATCCTAATAAGAGCATTAATCCATTTCAAAGTCAATTATGGTTTTCCTATGACTTGTATTGAATTTTTAGGCTTTACCTCTGATAGAAATTCAGAATATGTTGAGGATTGTATTCCGAGAATTAAACCAAAAACTAATTATTGTGGTGCTATTAATGTGAGTAGGAATAGTGTAAATTTGGGTGAATGGATGGCGGGTTGACTTAAATGTACCACCCATCATCCAAATATCACTATTTACAAGGGTAGCGGTGTTATGGAGGGTAGCAATTTTTTTATACGTTTCTGAGGGTTCTTTTATCATTTAGAAGGAAAGGTGTATGGTTAAAGGATTCTGTTAGTTCTATGGGACTGTTAATATAAGAAAATGGCTAAGGGGTTCTTAGTTACGGATTACTTGCCTGTTTCTGCCTTTGTATCGTTCTTTGCAAATTTTTGATTGTGAGCATACAAATAGCAACATGCATGGTGATGTTTTGTGCAGCCTTCCTCAGTACTGAACCATAAGGTTAGTTGGAGATGGCACCAGGTGTCTTTATATTCTGTAAATGTTCTCTTGCTTCTAATTCTGTTGCAGAGGCAGAGTGGTTATGCCCAGTAGTTCTTTCAACAATATCTCCAAGCATAACCGCTCTGCCTTTGCAACTGGTCAGGAAATAGTCAACACATCTTTAATGACTCCTGGGCTCAGTAAGTCTCTCCTCACAATAAATGTACCCACAATACCCACAGTACGGTTTCCTCTTTTGAATTTTACATATTGTGCTTGATGTTGGCTTTCCATATCTTGATTTTCTACAGAAAAAGAGATAAATGAAAATTCATATTCAAATCTTTTTAAAATTATTTTAATAGTTCTGGAAAAAGAGAAAAACATGTAATGTTCATGTTAAAATATTTTTTTAATTATTTTAATATTTCTGATTCTTCCTGTTGAGAGACAGAATATGTTATTTCTTTTACACCTATTTTTTTTTTTTACTAAAACTCATTATTGATTTGAGTACTGCTGAAAAAAGAGAACATTAAAAAGATTTTCCTGTTAGAGATTAGAACATTGCTTATTGATTTTTTGAATTGTATTTGTAGTTATATTTACCTTGTAGACGAGACTATAGGTGTTTCTGGAGCTGTTTTTTTCTATTTAGGATGTCCGTGCATCTTTTTCTTATGTAGACAAGAGTATTTCAACCTAAAGGATTATAAAAAGTATTAATGATTTTATGTGTTAGCTTTTTTGAGCCCTATTTCTTTCAGAATTTTTTTTATAACTCTTTCAAAGATATTTTATACGTACTTCATAGAGAAGGATAAATAGAGAAATTTGGTTAAAAAATGCCTTAAAATGTTCTTTAAATATATTTACATTTTTGTAAAATATTAGGCTGTATTATTCAAGCATTAAATCCTCAAGTGTCTTTTAATTCATTTGAACTGTTTTAAAGCTGGAAAATTGTGCTGCTTTGCATTACATTTCATAATGGTAGGTGTTACATGGGTAGAACATGGGCATTCCCATGCATCCACCCATAGATTTTTGTGCAGTCACAGATTTACTGAAATCAGTAACCCTGAGATTGCACCAAAATGGTACGCCACCCAGACAGAGGCATAATGGGTACAAAAATCTTTATTTCTTCTTGTTGCTTCCTCTCTGTGTGAATGATGCATTCTGCATCACACATAGAATAAGGAATATGCCTCTAAGGTTTGTTTTTGTGCAAGAAGATATCCCTTCCTGCATAAAAATAATCCTACCTGTAACGCAGGCACCTTTGCACCATGGTGCAAGTGTGCCTGTGTTTGTGCTGGGCACCCTCAAGTGTGACAGTGTAGGGAGAGAGTTGAAGAGAGGCATATACTGGTAGATATTGCACTCTTCAGCTCTCTCCTCCTCACACAACACAGTGCAGTAACTTTGCTTGCTGCCCTGTTTTGCACAAACTTTTTTAAATTATTTTGATATTTCTGTTGAGTGAAAGAAAATGTTGTTTATTGTATACACCTGTTTTTTTAACAAAATAAGTTAATGAGCTAAACATTGCTGAAAAAAGAGAACATTAAAAGAAATTTTCCTGTTAAGGTTATGCAAGGACAATGCAAAGGCTTAAGTAATATTTACAAAGCCACACAGAGAACAATTTGTGCTGTGTTGTGTGGCCTTGTAACGAAATGTAACGCAACACAGCAGCTTGCATTGTATTACATTATATTTTGAGCTGGAGGCATTCCATGGGTGGAGCATCAGTATTCCTAAGCATCCAACCATGGATTTGACACATTTCCATTGTTTACAAAGGGTTGAAAACCTGGAATTGCATCAGATCTGTACACCTCCTAGAGCACGGCATGACGAAGAATCTTTATTTTCTCCTTGTTATTTCCTCTTTCTATGGGTAATGCATTTTGCATCAGGGATAGAAAGAGGGAAAGGCCTTTTAGGTTTGTTTTGTGCAGGAAGGTAGCCTGTGTAATCAGTATTTTATTTATACTGTATATATGGCCCTTTTAGTCTTTAATTTATACCCCAATATGGCTTTGTTTGAAGTTGAAATTGTGAAGCTGCTGCCTCCATGGTCCAGCACCTTCCCCGAGTTTGCCTGACTGGATTTAGGAATGGTGAATCTATCCCCTTCAGTGCCTAGCACCTTCTCCAAGTTGGCCTTGACTGGAGTTAAGAATAGTAAATCTGTCCCCTTCAGTGTCCAGCTTCTTCCCTGATATGGTGCGGACTGGAGTTAGGAATTGTAAATCTGCCCCCATCAGTGTCGAGCACCTTTCCTGAATTGACCCTGACTGGAGTTAGGAATAATAAATCTGCCCTGTTCACCTTTCACAAGTGTGCACTTGGTTACACAGAATATATGTATTTTAACTAACAAGAAAGGAAATATACACTTCATACAACTTACTTATGCTGTTTTTTTTTACTTCTATTTTAGTTAATATCCACTGTGAAAAATATATACTTCTTCACAAATTGTATTTGTGGATGGGAAAAATAATAATAACATTAAAAATATAATATATATATATATATATATATATGTGTGTGTGTGATATATATCTAATTCAATGTTAACAGGTTTAACTTTAGTTCAGTCAAGTCAGTTCATTTCAGTTCTTTAATAATGTTTAGACCATTGTCTTCAAAACAATAAATACATACAATAGAATGTCAACATTTTTTTCCCACCCCCTCTAATCCCCCCAGATCATTTTGAGGTCTTTCACTCAGCCTACCTACAGGGACCCACACAGCCGTCACATAATCATCAGGACTCAATTGCTCATAAAAACCAGTGTGCCCTTTCTCTTGCTCCTTCTGTGAGGTCCAGCATAGCAGCTAGCCTAAAGTATCTAAAATTTAAGATCACTGCATTAGTAGCCCAGTCTCATTTTTAAGAAATTTAATAATGCACATGCAACATCTAAAAATTTGATATTCACCAGATGTGCGAGTGCTTGAATATGATGATGCATATTATATTTTAAAAAGAGCAGGTTTAAACATCTGGCAACAGATTCTGTAAAAGTGAAGACAGTCTAGTAAAAAGTAGACATTAAAATCTGGAAATCTTAATCTGCAAGTGCAATTATTATCAGAGTCACAAAAGTGTGTCAAATTTCTCATACATTAAGTAACGAACATTCAGAGGAACTCAGTACTTTAATAAAAGAAGCCGTAACTGAGCATTAGGCAATGCAGATATACATGGGAACACCATTTGATTATCCCAGGACTTCAGTATATATTTTCCTGAGGGTGTTCTGTACACATACCCTGAATACGTCAACATTGAAGATCTCCAATAGGCCTCTTTCAGTTCCCTTTTCGAAAGGTGAGAGGCCTCAGTGACTTTAAATCTCTCCACCTTGAGTGCTGCTGCAATGTTTCCTAATCTATTCCTGACCTGCTCCGCCCATCTTAGGTCACTGGTTGCAATTTCACTAGCACAAAGGGCTGATACCTTTTGAACATCTGAGGGCCAAAGTTTATCCCTGAATCACAAGGTTGGTTTTAGGGCTAGGAAATTCCAAGCCTGCTTTTACCCTTCCAGTTTTATTGCTGGTCCCATTGCACATTTTGGTAGCCCTAGCAGTTTTTTTCAAACATTTACCCTCACACTTCTACCAGCTTGCCTCTGTGGTTACGGTCAGCAGCTAAGCCCGTATAAGCATTGGGTATGCACCATCGCATTATAAACTGATAGAAGCTGGGTCCAAGATGATCCTCCAAATGTATTTTTAAATCTTACTAAACCTCCTATAGTGGAAACTGCACAAGTCTCCACAGTTTCTTTATGAAAGGCCCAATTCAGTTATTTTTGTAAACATCATTCCTAGATATTTATATGAGGTTACCACCTCCACCGTCTTATTGCCCAATACCCACTTATAAGGTTTCAAATATTTCCCAAAGGTGATTATTTTTGATTTCTCCAAATTAATCTTTTGGTCATTGGCCTCACAATAATTATTGAATCTATTCAGTTTGCTCTGTAGGCCTACTTGAGTCAAGTCTGAAATGGCCAGGTCTTCCACGTAGAGGAGGCATGATATGTGCCTACCACCAAATTTCAATGAGAAATAATTGGTAATAGCAAGGGCTCTTGGAAGGTCTGCAAGAAATAATGAAAACAACGTAGGGGCCAGGACACAGCCCTGCCTCAACCTATTACCTAAAGGTATTTTTTTAGATAAGGCCCCATTTAGGTCAAGCTAGACTTGAGCCCAATTCTGTGAATGCAGTTCGTGAAGTATAACTAGTAGGCCACTGGGGATTGCCAGTTGATGTAGCTTCTCCAACAGACTACTACAATCCACAAGATCAAAAGCTGAGCTAAAGTTGACAAAGCAACAGAACAGATTCCCTGTCATTTCCATTGCCTTCTGCCCTAGAGCTCACAGGCTGTAAGTGGTCAACAGTAGGGTGCCTTTGTTTGAAGCCACCTTGTTCCATTGGAACAATATATTTCCACTTAATCCAGTTGTTAAGAGAGGATACAATTACCTTTGAGTACAATTTTAGCTCCAATGTCAATCAGGCTTTTCAAGCGAAATTTACCCGGAACATCCATCTCCTTTTTTTATGTATGGGTTTAATTATTGCACCCTTCCAAACTTGGCAGGGATGTACCCCTCCTTGTTATAGATACAAAGACCTTTGAAAAGAAGCTTGCCAACCACCTTGGGTTTGTGTGGGAGGGATGGGTGGAAACAGAAGTGAGGAGGCCTTATTGGAGTAATATTGGGGTGTCTTTATTCCAAATAATGATTTAAATTAAACAAGTAGAAGTTCCATCATTTTTTCTTCACTTTTGATTTCTTCTAGTGTTTCTACACTCTGGAGGGGGTCCCGGGAGACTTGAGGAGGGAGCAGAAAAACAGAGAAAAGGAACGGCAAGTATGAGGATAACCTCACAGTGAGTTGGCGTAATAACCTTCACCACACCCAAGTGGAGGAAATTATGTGAAGAGAAGAAAAAAATTGAATATATATTTCATTCTTCGTTGTGCGCCCAGTTTCAGTTTCTGCGTTATGACCTTATTGTCAGGTTTTCTCCTGTGTATTTTATGGCAAAAAAAAGGGGAGGGGGAGGTGAATTGAAGCAGTGGAAAGATGTGGTTCACTTATTAATCAAAAAGGAACCCCAAATGGGGAGGCGGTAAACAAGTAAAAAGAGAAAGTATGAAGCCCATAAATATTAGCAGAAAAGCTGCAATATTCCTATTCCTCACCCCACCTCCCAACCTCCCCACCTTCACCCTCTTCTATGTCACGTACCGCCTCTTGCCGCAACTCTCCAGAGTTGAGGCGGCTCCTTCGCTTCCTCGGGGAACCACCACTCCTCGCTCCACACATATGGAATTCCTTTGGTTTCAGCTGCACTCTCTGGGGGCAGGATCTTCTTTCCGGTGTCTCCCGCGGACCACAACTCTTCGCTCCACATGTCTGGAGTTCCCTCAGTTTCGGCGGCACTTTCTGGGAGCAGGTTCTTCTTTTCGGTGTCTCCCGCTCTGGAGTCTTCCATGTTGACTCCACGTTGGCGACTTCCCCGATGGCCCACACCATCTCTTTCTTCTGTTCCTTTTCTACTCCTCCTAGGGTTTCTGATTGGGCCTCCTGCCGCAAACCCCCGCTTTCCGACTGGTTTGTCCATTGCGCGATGTTATATCTGTCCTGTATAAACGAATGGTAGTCCTTTTTCAATGTTTGGTTTGTTTTTCAGCCCCTGCTGTCATCATCTGGACACGGAAGAAATGGTGACCATGGCGGCGAGTTGGGAGGTAAGTTGGGGTTTGGTGTGGGGTTTTGGGGCGCCTCCTTACAGTATGACTTTATTATAATTGCAGGTAGGTTAGCTATCCCAGCTGCCGTAGTTAGATTAAGGGAAGATGCCGATTTTGCTAAGAATTGCTCAGAAAATAAATCCAATATTTCCTCCCCCAAATTAGGCCATTTTCCTCACTCAGCAACCTCTCTGGCCTTATATATATTGCTTAGATGTGTAACCCAGGCATTTTCTGGGACCGTACACCTTAAAGGTGGATTTGTCTTATTGCACCCTCTCTGAGCTAACTTCCAAAATTTGTTCATATCCTTAGCCTGAAGAGTGCTGATCATAAGGTCCTAATTTGTCTGATGATAAGCATTCTTCTATGTTCTAAACAAAGCATCATACTCCTTTTATATAAGATTATATCCTTCTCTTCCATTAAAGGCCACCGAAGAACATCTTGCTGCTCCTGCTTTTCTTACCTTCTTTCTTAAGTATAAAAATCACTTATCAAACCAGGGCTGTTTAGAAGACCAACGGGGCTTTTCGTTTTTTGCCCTTGATTGCTCATTCTAACTATGGGTGTCAAACATTTGACTACCTCTGCAATAGTCTCAGAGTACCAGCCCAGGACCTTAAAGCTCGGCTTCCCGCCAAGCCCCCTGTTATTGGACACTAGATATTGTGTTAATGAGGCAATGTATCTTTCATCTATTCTGATTGTCAACCATTTTGGGAATAATACTTTCATCTGGATCACCAGATCCCTTTGCTGCGGATCAACAAGTAAAGTCAATTTTAAGCCCCAGTGATTGCTGCCCATAATTCTTAATACCTTAAAGCTTTTACAAACATCAAAGTACCACGCATGTATGAACATTTAATCAGCTGGGCAACTCTGATTACCATGCAAAAAAGTTTGGGCTGCCGGTGTATCCTCCCTAAACCAGCCATTTAGGCAGACACATCCTAACTCGTAAAGAAGTTTTATTAACTGAAGATCGCACTTTGATTGGGTACACTCTGGAAATATTGCATTAGGTATTCTATAATTTTCTAACATCTCGCTGCCACTGAAATCCACCTGGCCTGGAGCTAACCAGTGATTAAAATCCCCTATTAAAAGAATGGGAGGGGCCTCTAGATATTCAATTTTCTCAGGAACACCTGCCACATCTCCTTTTGGGTCTCACATTGGTTCACATAGACATTGGCAATTATCAAACTATTCAGACAGTGGCACCCATCATACAAATTCAGAAAGCAAGCCAAGAGCCAGTCACTGCTTACCTCTATAACACTTGCTCTTTTAATGCATTTCGTTGATATCAGTATTATCAGCCCTCCTTTAAATGCCCTGTCCCCACTTTTATTTCCTGTTTTACAAATTGAATGAACCATCTCAAAAGTAGTTGATCTTAGTTATTATATTTCTCACTACAGTAATAATGGCTTTAAAATGTAGCTGGCACTACTTGCTGCCTCCTCCTGTCAGCAGTGCAAGTGGTCACCTCACTGGTCAATGTACCACTGAAGGGTTTACCATAATTTAAAATAAAACTAATAATGAAATACTTGTTTAAACAAATGTATGACTAAACCTTATTTTTTTTAGTGCTATTTTTGACGGTTTTTATTGACCATCTATACAATATGTATTTCTCATCTTGTTTAGGGACAGAGGGAAAGGTTAACTAAGGTGTTTTTTGTATTTTACAAAGTCACACAAGGCTGCGTAAATCATCTCTTGCATGGCTTTGTACATGTTTTTGAATCTTTTGCGTTCAATTGTGCTGTTTTGCGCAATGCAAGAACAATGTAAAAGCAAACCTCTGTGTTGTCTTGCAGTGCTTTGCGTTATGCCAGGAAATGTAAGGTTTAAGAAATCTGTGCAGAATTCATAATATTATACTGTTTTCTTGAAGGATCCAATGTGATTTTATTGAATATAGAGTTGTGTAGGTAATACTATTTGTTTATATTTAAAAAAAAATATTTAATTAAATTAATAGCGTTGTAAAGATGTATGTCGTAAAGGGTATGCATTGTATGCATGGCATGGTAAAGGTATGCATCATAAAGGTTTTTTTTAAAGTTAGTCACTGTAAATGTTCTGTAATAAATGTCTTGTAAATGCATGCCTGGTAAAGACATGGGGGCAGATTTACAAGAACTGACGCATCTCTGCATTTTAGCAGAGATGCATCAGTTTAATTGCGTCACGCAAAAAACCCCTTGCGCCACCATGGATGTGTTGCATTTACAATGCGGCACACCGTGGCGCAAGGATTGACAGATGCATCACGCATCAGTTGGCGTAAAGGTAACGCATTGCTGGAGTCATGTCGCAAGCATGACGCAACTCCAGCAATGCTCAGGAATGCCTATTCCTATTGTGCTGCGTCACTCCTTACGACTGCTTCAAGCAGGCGTAAGGTTTTGACGCAGTAGCGTCGTAGAAGTGACGCAATTAAATCTTGTAGATTTCACTGCGTCACTTTTACGAGGCTTTCTTGCGTCGGAACGCCCTCCCTGCATACATTATACCTGACGCAGGTATAATGTGACACAGGGCTTTACAACGTGGCACATCTCCCTAGATGCGTCACGTTGTAAATGTGTCGCAATGTGGTGCATTGTTTACGACGATGCTGCTTCACAAAAGTGACGCAACTGCGCCGTAAAAGTGTCGCAAGAGGCTTGTAAATCTGCCCCATGCATTGTAATATCATACATTTATTTCAGGACATCTGAGGGTTCGCAGAGTAGATGTAGGCATGGGCTCAAGTTCTCTTCAAGATTGATACTTTCTGGAAATGCTCTTGCATGGCAGCTGGCAGTCTGCCTCAGAGAGGCAGTATAGGAGCCTGTGGGAATCAGGATTCAGATGAGAAACCCTGAGAGCGGGGCAAGGGGCTCTGATAGCCTATAGAAGTGACTGTAGAGACTCTAAAGGCTATTTGGAGGATGCTAATAACACGTTTTAAGGGCTCTTATGACTAATGTGAGCAATCAAAACATTGATTATACTGGGAGGGACTTTAACAGCAAGTAGGGGAGGTTTTAGGGGTCCTGGAATTCATAGAGAATGGACTGAGGGTCAGTGAGGACTGATTGAACATATGTAAGGGCTTGCTAAGCATCTATCATAACTGTTCAGATAGTGGCTGATGAGGTTGTGCAAGAAATCTTTTGTGACTAGCTAATGTTGCATGAGTCCATGAAGGAGCAGCAAAGAGTGATGTATCGGTCCTCAGGCCAGACTGACACCGTTGCAGCAATGTTTAGGACCCACAGAGGGTATTTGAAAACTCTGAGCAAGGTAGGCTGTTGTGTGAAGGAACTGGGTTTGGGTCAACCTGCGGGTGACAGATGGACAGATAGTTTGTCTAGGAGTCTATGAGATACACAGTTTTTTTCTAGGACTTTCTCTCAACAACCTGATCATGGAAAAATATAACAGTGGAGTATGCACACTTAAGTTAGTTGAAAGATCTCTGGCGTTCAATATTGTTCACAAAATCAGAAAAATAAGGGGAGAAAGAGGGATATGCTAGGTCCACCCTCCAAAAATGATCAAGAATTACAAAACACCGAAATCTCGGTTATGGAAACCTAGCCAGTTTTTTCAGAAAATTAAATTTACTAATATAAGATTCAGAAAAAATAGTTAGTAAAGGAAAAATGTCCTTTCTTGAGTCCCCTCACTCACCATGGTTTCCCATGGTGACATGCTTCATCATAGGGGCCATCCCAACCCGCTACGGGCTGAGGCGTGCTACGACTTGCGACACTACGTAGGAGCACTACTTGTGAGTGACTATGTGTGGTGCAGTGATGGGGGTGGAGTGGGTGAGACTAAAAATATCTAGCTAGTGGGCAAAAAGAATTTATTCAGGCTCCTAGCCGATATATTAAAAACGGGGTTGGTCGCTAGGGTGTCTGTTTTTAATTAGTCAGGGTCCCTAGTGAACGTCAACTAGTTTCGAGCTACCCCAGTGCTCTTCTTCAGGACAAACAGGGTCCAGCCCTGTTTAGTACCACTCCAAAGTGACCTAAGGATAGGAAAAATGCTGCAAAATACTAGCAGGCAAGATTTAATACATACAGTACTTTGATCACGTAGTATTAATTATGGAGCAACAATGTGCTTCATGGTCTGAGAGGGGCTGGAGAGATCATCGCCATTGAGAATGAAAACTGCTCCGGCTGTTGCCTGCTTCCCTCCCGACCGCAATATTGTTCAACACAAATTCCTCTTGCTACAAACGTATCAGGGTATAACTGAACTCCGTGGATTATTTTTCAACTATTAGGTCAGATTCAAGCACTTCCTGGTTATTGCATGTTTCTCCTGGGCCCAACCTGTTGGCTGAGATGTTGATGATGAAAAACACAAACCGTGCTGTGCACTACCCCTTCACTCAGATATGGCACAAATCAAATGCATATTTGTGAGGCCATTACACCTGTATCAATCCAAAGCCATTTGCATAAGTATTTTTACCTCTAGTTTGACAAAGTAGCCATCTGAAAGATCTATTGTTACTGATTCTTAAAAATATACACTGGGTGGACTTTGGCAGCCTCTCGAGCTTTTTTCCTCACTCCCCTCGATGTATTGATTGATTGGTGCATCATTTGACCTCCTATGGAGTGCTTGCAGTTCAATGCATGGGCAATATTCACAAACAGACTTACACTGAATCATCACACATCATTAAACTATTTGCATCACAGATGCATTGTATACAGTATGCACTCTTTTTTGTTTTTTTTCCAATGCTATAGGCTTTATTTTACATATATCAGTCATGACTCAAAATGAACTACCTGCTTTGCCCATGCTTGCATTCAGGGCAATTCCCTTCGGAGCTCTGTCATTAAGGTTATGTGTTGACATGTGCAGCTCCCCAAAGTTCACACACAGTACATACAGTGGGTCTTTTTTTATCAGTTATCAGACGTAAATAGTAACCTTCAAAAGAAAGATAAGAGTTCAGCAGTCTTTGTTGGGGAAGGTATTGGAATTCAATTCTCAAAGCAGCTAAAATGTCTTTTGTTCATGCAAAGGGATATAGCAAATTGGCAGAATTTCAAAATCAAATCTATAAGAGTCATCAAAGTTTGCCATTTCTACTGGAATCAATAGCGGTAATAATGAACGGAAGAAAAGCAAGCACAACAAAAGACCCACGCTGAGAAACACATCAAAAGCAATGTTTTGAAGCAAAACAACTAAAATGAACCAATTCAAAAAAACATTGCTTACAAGAACTGTCATTGTCATTTACATTGAACACTCCTGCCAATATCTTGGCATTCACATTGTCGGGGGATATTGCATGCAAGGAGATGCATGTATATATGGAAAGAATGTTGGTACCTTTGACCATTTTGTAAAGAGTTTGGGAAATCTGTAGAGCTGTTATGTATTTGAGGACAAGAGCTGTGCTGAAGAAAACTCTACTGCTAAAACTAAAACAATGGGAGTTCAGGGGAAATATGATTTCAGGGTAAATGAACAAGTAGAAATCGTGTCAATATACTTTGTACCCTGCAGAGCTTTTGCAGGATGTTGTACAGAGCCCTGAGATAAAGTCAATTGACTTTTTCAAGACATGAGACCAAAAGAATAAATGCTGGGGCCCAGAGTTTTGCTTAGAAGCCCATGGATGGCGCTACTGAAGGTTGGAGTGCTAACTACCATGAATGTGTCGTCTTGAGTCTTTCTCTTCATTTTTCTTTTCCCCTTTTGTTTTTCTCTCTCTCTTGCTCTGGATAAAAGCCTGTTGAGAAAAAATAAGTACAGGTCTCCAAAAACAAGTGAGGGAGGGCCCAAGCTGCAAACACAGGGTCAAATTAACCATTGATTTTACCTGTTGATAAATATTTGTCTGGGCAGTCTTTGATGATGATTATAACAAACAACATGTCCAGAACATTAGCTGAGAACGTTATTCCAGTTGAAAATCTTGTGGTCATGGAGTAATGCTCATGAACTATTGTTGCATAACAGAGGCATAATCGTAAACACTATGGGCATGATTTCGATGCGGTTAGGAAGGCCTCCTAATGGCATTTGCTCTGTCCGAATCCGATCGGGAATGTGTCTTTCCGACCGAATCGGAAAGGTTTCTGACCGACCGATTACGATGCAAGTTAGGCGCTAGGAATATCCTAATCCAAACCCGATGGCATTCGGAATGACCGAGCCATAGGGAGCAGACTTGAACGTCTCTACGGGCCCCGTTTCCGAACGACCGATTACGATGCTGGATTCGGACAACCTTTCTGAATCTTGCCATTTGACTCAAATCGGCAGTCGGAATCAGACTTTGGGGCCAGTAGCGGGCCCCCCTGCACCCGGAGCCTTCCCAATCGGGCCCGTGGGGGTACCCATGGGTCCCCCCCCTCACCAGCCATGCACAGTGTGGCAAGCACCAGGGGGTGCCCACCACAGGGTGCCCGATTTTCCCCAGCCACCTCTTCCTTCAATGGGAGCCTATGCATTTGGTAGGAACATAGGCTCCCATTGAAGTCAATGCGAGTCTGACCGAATCATAGCTAGAAGCATCCGGATGCATCGTAATCGGTCAGTTGGACTCTCCCGATCCGAATCGGCCGGAAACCATTCCCAAACCGATTCGGTGGGAATGCTTTCCTAACTGCATCGTAATCTGGCCCTATATAGGGTGCTAAATTTATTTTGTACATGTGTAGAAATATTCAAATTGATAAGACATTGAGCAACCCAATATCCACTACTATTTCGGCACCCAGCAGTAACGAACTGTACTGTGTTTGTGTGAAATTTGCATTCCTGGAAAGGGTGCAGTAAACTATTACTAGTGTCTCCCAGACATTTTAGAACCACAGCTCAATTTTTTAACAACAAACTTTCGAAACCCACCTAGCATTAATAGCGATGTGGTGGCAATTTTTTAATGTAATTAAAGCATCGTGTGATAGGGTACTGTCATTTATACATAGCACAATTTCCATTAAAGTGGTTGCTAAATTTGCACAGACATACAGTTTAGTGATAAAACTATATGGCACACAAATGATAATGTGTGGAAATTGGTTTTCAGTAAATTTGTATCATTTGTGCATCACCAAATAAAGGGGGTAATTAGGATAACGGGCAGATTGCCACCGCCGGGCCGGCGGTCGTCACCGCCGGCCCGGCGGTCGTCACCGCCGGCCCGGCGGTGGCGATCTGCCCGCCAAATGTCCCTGTGTCACACCGCCATATTAGTATGGCGAGGGGCACCGTGGCGGACGGAAAGACCGTCTGCCGCTTTTCCGCCGGTCAGATTGCCGGCCGGGCGGAAAAGGCACACAATATGGTGGCGGTGCCTTGCGGGCACCGCCATCCATATTATGATGCGTGCGGTGTGCATGCATTTCCATGGCTGAGACTCCGTCATGGAAAGGCATGCGGAGATTGGCTTCGGGGGCCCGTTGGGGGCCCCTGGGGGGGGGTGGCTGCACCGGGGGGTACCTGTGGTACTCCCCTTCATTGCCATACACAAGGTGGCAGGCACCGCGAGGTGCCTGTCACATTGTGCATTGCAATGCACTACATGCACCTTTAACATTGCGGCGGGAGCTGTTTACAGCACCGCCCGCCACAATGTTAATGGCAAGAATGCGCCCGCCAGGGTGGCGGGCGCATCCTAATTGGCCTAGCGGGACCTCCGCACCTCTGGCGGTTGGTCCCGTTTACCGTTACGGTGGCGGGCGGACAAAGTCCGCCCGCCATCGTAATAGGTCCCAAAGTGTCTTGATCCATCACACTTCAGATACACAAAAAAGTGCTTAATGTTTGCTTTCTTGCTGAATGTATACAGTTAATTTATAGGTATTTACATTTTATTGTGCATTACATGAGGTGACAATGCACATGGCAAATATCTGGAAGACAGGATTTAAGCTTTGCAGGCATTGCGCTTGATTTATTTTATGATGGCATATTTGTTTGTTGTAAAACAATACACAATTGGAGCAGCACCACATATAGAATGAAATGTTTAACTGAGATGATGTCAACACAAAGCAATCTAATATAACACTTCTTTGTGAATAACAGTGTCTGTGAAATCCATAGGTATTCTTTCTTCCTTTATTAAATTGTGTTTAGTTCTTAAAAAGCCATCAGCCAACGCGTTTCGTCCACTTAAACATTGGGCTTCTTCATGGCAGCTCAAACGTCAAACGCATATACCAATCCGGAATATATACACCAAAGTTGAAGGCGAAATTCCAAATCTGAAGCTCAAATATGGCTGCTGCACTGGACTGTTCCAAATGGCCGTCCTAGTCATAATGTGTGAATATAAATACATTTCCAGATAACGATAAAGGACATATGGGCGTAGTTTTTCAGGTTGAAACAAATAGCATTGTTGTACTCGACATGATAAAAGATGCACCACGTAGTGGAGATTATCCACCAATCTGTAAGCACTTCAAATTCAGGCGCGTCCCATTGCAATAACAACTCTCCGGTGACACATGGGGACGAACATGACTTTATTTTCTGCTGGAACTTATAAGTATATGTTTTTAGTAAATACGAACACAGGTGTTTGTTTGTTTAAGAAAACTTTATTGAAAGACTGGGAAAACAAACGAAATCAGTGCACAAAGAAACTCTTCTATGCTCATGTAATAGACAACAACAGTGGCAAGGATTTAAAAGAAACGAACATTTGAGGCATTTGTAGTTCAATCAATCAATCAATCAGGGGTTTATAAAGCGCGCTACTCACCCGTGAGGGTCTCAAGGCGCTAGGAGGGGGGGAGCAGCTCTGGATCAGTCGAAGAGCCAGGTCTTGAGGTCCTTCCTGAACGTGTGCAGGGTCGGCGAGAGTCTGATGTCCACAGGGAGCTCGTTCCAGGTCTTGGCTGCGATGTAGGAGAAAGCTCTCCTGCCTGCTCTGTTTCTGCGGATGTGCGGGACCTCTGCCAGGGCGAGGTCGGCGGAGTGGAGATTCCTCTTGGGTACGTGGAAGGATACTCTCTCGTTGAGGTATTTGGGTACGATGTTGTTGAGCGATTTGTAGGCGTGGGTGAGGAGTTTGAAGGTGACCCTCTTCTCGACGGGGAGCCAGTGGAGGTCTCGTAGGTGTTCGGTCATGTGTTCGTGGCACGGTGTCCTGAGGACGAGTCTGGCTGCGGCGTTCTGTATGGTTTGGAGTTTGTGTAGAAGAGTTCTGTTGATACCGGTGTATAGGGCATTGCCGTAGTCCAGTCTGCTGGTTATGAGCGCATGGGTGACGGTCCTTCTGCAGTCGGGGGGGATCCATTTGAAGGTCTTGCGGAGGATGCGCAGGCAGTTGAAACTGGTGGAAGCGACGGCGTTGATCTGGCGGTTCATGGAGAGGGAGGAGTCAAGGATGATGCCGAGGTTTCGTGCGTGGTCTGTAGGGGGGGTGGATTCCTGAGGGCGGAGGGCCACCAGGTGTTGTCCCAGGCGGAGGTGCAGGGTCCGAGGATGAGGACCTCGGTTTTCTCTGAGTTGAGCTTCAGGCAGCTGTCTTTCATCCAGGCTGCGAGGTTCTTCATTCCTTCATGGAAGCAGAGCCCACCAGCCAGTATTTCATCAAAACCTCTTTATTTAAAAGTGTCCATAGGCATAAATCCGCTACGCGTTTCGACCTCCTCTTCCGGTCTTAATCATGCGGTAATGCTGCGTGGTTGAGTACACTCATTTAAATACATTATTCATCAGTAGACACTATGGAAGGACTCTTGCACGGATCGGGTCGGCACAAGCTGATCATAAAGTTATAGTAACTACTTGATGGCAATATGTTGATGATCAGTGAAAGTTTCAGTTCACAGTACCCCGGTCTTCATTAGACCAATTAGTATTGCTAATGTAGCATATTTAAAGAGTCATCGTCACTGAGAACCTTCATTCAATAGTAATGTGCGGACCACAATATCCATAATGCTTTGCAAACAATAGTTCTTTTCACGTGGTGTAATTTTCTGCCATCCATAATTGTCACATTTTAGTTTTTGAATATGAGTTTCCGCATCTCGCCTCCAAGAAATCAATTTCATATCAGGCTAGGAAACTCACTGTTTGATGTTAATTATGTTCACTCAGCATATTATTTTTGCTTAAAAAGATAACATTTCTCCTCCACAGACAACCTCGATTTCAAGACGTTACATGGAAACTGGCTGATCTCAACCACCCAGCATTACCGCATGATTGAGACCGGAAGAGGAGGTCGAAACGCGTAGCGGATTTATGCCCATGGACACTTTTCAATAAAGAGGTTTTGATGAAATACTGGTTGGTGGGCTCGAGTGCTTTTCTGAAGGAGAAGAGTGTGCTGTTTGGAATATATTAGCAGTGACGCCTGCCAACGAGCCCCGACCCGACTGGCAGGGCGTCCTTCAGCGTCAAATTGGCCTTTGGCGATGCAGCGCTCACAACGAAATTCGTTTTATTCATTTAAATGTTTACTTACCTGTATTCGGCTGTAATCTGTGGTTTACTACCCCCCACCCTGGCCCTCCTCCGCCCCACGTCACTACTCCCACTCCAGTCAGTGTACCAGTAGGGAAAGTGTTGGATAGCGGAGTGGTAAAAATGACTATTCCACTCCAATGAGTGAGACAGTAGGGAAAGTGTTAGATAGCGGAGGGGTAAAAATTACCATTCCCACTCCAGTGAGTACAACTGTAGGGAAAGTGTTGGATAGCGGGGAGTTAAAAATTACTATTCCCACTCCAATGAGTGCAACAGTAGGGAAAGTGTTGGATAGCGGAGGGGTAAACATTCCTATTCCCACTCCAGTAAGTGCAACAGTAGAGAAAGTGTTAATAAAGCAGAGGGATAACATTTACTATTCCATTCCAGTGAGTGCAACAGTAGGAAAAGTGTTGGATGGCAGAGGGATAACATTTACTATTCACACTCCAGTCAGTACATCAATAGGGAAAGTGTTGCATTGCGGAGAGGCAAAATTTACTATTCGCACTCCAGTCAGTTAAAAATTAAAAACAAACAAAATATCATCAACAGAATAAAAATATTTTTGTAAAAAGTAAGTAAAAAAAATGTAATAAATAAAAATATATTTAATATTAAAAATAAAAAAATAAACATACATTATAATGTTAAATACATAGCACAAATACCTACAAATGTAATATTTAATAAAAGAAAAAAATTATTTTGAAACAAATAAATATTTTTATTTAGAAATTATTTATTAAAAACATTAATTATTACATAAATTTAGTCTATTTACTTCCTAGCCTATAACACCAAACAACTCACAACCCACATCGAAAAAAATATATATATATTTGCATAATTAACATAATTAATTATTAATTAAACAAATATTATTATTCAAAAACCAAATTAAAACACATAAAATGTAATTAACTTCCCACCCTTTACACCTGTAATCCCCACAACCCACACCTAAAATTAAACTGTAAAAAAAGTAATTACACAATTTACAAAAAATTCAATCACATAACTAATAGTATTTAACAACTAATTATAAAGTAAGTAAAATTAATTTACTCCTCACCTTTCACCCATATAAACCCAAAGCACAAACACAACATTTTTTAAATATTTTCCCTAATTAATTATCAATGAATTAATTAATATTAATTGTCAATTAATGAATATTTAATTAAAAATAAATTACTTCCCACCCTGTACCCCTAAAAACCCCACAGCTAAAATTAATTATGCAATTTCCATATTTAATTGTCAATTATTTAATATTAATTAACAACTTATTAATTAATTGAAAATAAATTACTTTCTACCTTTTACCCTTATAAACCCCACAACCCGCACCTAAAATTTACTACACAATTACCATAATTAATTGTCAATTAATTAATTAATTTTAATTAACAACTAATTATTAATTAATTACAAATAAATTACTTCCCACCCTTTACCCCTATAAATCCCACAACCTGCACCTAAAACTTACCCACATTTAAAAAAAAAATTTAATATTATAAAATCTAATTTAAATAAATATTAATAAATAAACATTATTCATTAATTTATTATAATTAAATATCTCCCCCATTCCCCTATAAACCCACACCCCACTATTGATATCTACTAAAAATTTAACACATATTATAAAACATAAACAATACTTACACAAAACAAATACATCACATACATTTAAAACGTATACTAAAATTCATAACACTAATTAAAAAAATCGATATTTGAAACAACTATTTTTTTGCAAACGATATTAATGGCTTCTATATTTTTTAAATCGATATTTCTTACCTTAAAGCCGATATTCTTGACCACAATATTCTTGCTGTCGATATTTAAAACTTGATATTAGTGTAAGTAGACATTTCCAACTCGATATTTTGACTGAATACCGTGTAGGTGATCTGGGTATAGTTTGAGAAAAGGATTGAAATTTAGTTCACAGCCTTGCCTTAAAGGTAGACGAAGAGGATGGGCTCTTGATCTGCTGGGAAAGTTGTTTCTGGTCAGTCCTAGAGAACCAGATCCTCGTGGCAGGCGACCAGGTACTGAATCTGGCTCCTTCCAGCGCTCCTGCAGGATCCAGTCCTTTGTGATCAGCTGAACCCTCTCTGAGTCAGGAGTCCTCTTCACTTTTGTGTCAGTAGAGCAAGCAAACATAAGGCCAACCACATGATCATTGAACAATTCCAGTCTATGGGTGCCAGGGGGAGTCCGTAGTCCTCTACTATTAAATCCTCTTCTTCCAGCAGGAGTCAAGAGTCTTCTTCCTTCCAGCTGCGCTTCATCTTCAAGTGTAGTTTTGTCAGTTCCAGAAATGTCCTAAGAAAGTGGTGATGATGTACCAGTCTTTTCCAGTGCACTTCCTCTTCTAGTTATTCTACAGATTCAAAGAAGCCCTAAATTCAGTATGCCTGAACACTTTTTCCCTCTGAAAGAGCTTCTGGTAGGCTCTTAGTGACTCCTCCATTGAACTGAGCTATCCCTCTATATTTTAGGGCCAGTACTGGTTCTCCTTCTTGCGGCAATAGAACTATAGGGTCTACAAGGGTTCTGGGAGCAAATTGGAGTAGATCCTGTGAGCTTGATTTGGGATCAGCAAGCCATAAGAAGTGTTAACACTGTCCTTTGTTCTGACTGTGACCACTTATGAATGGCTAATCCCTGCTAAGTAGCCAGGTGTTGACAACACTTCTTCCTTCTTGGGTCTCTAAGCCAGGCTATTGCCCTCTGCCAAGCAGAGCCATCAATGCACTACTATATAGAACAACATCCCTTTAGCCATCAGGACCTCCTTCTACAATTTAGGAAAGAGCTAAAGATGCAGCTCTTCAAAGACCACTACATTGCTATGTAGTAACAGTTCAGTTCTGCTCCCAGAAACCAGCTACTACATCTTTGACTTTGACCCTGTACAGAGCTCAGCTGCCTTTTTCCTATATTCTTAGTATTAGGGTTGGGAGTAACTCGCGGAGTTCCACCCACCCAAGTACATGTGATGTATAAAATGTTTACTTGTGCAATATGTGGTTGATTTTGTTTCTCGTAGCAATTTGATATTAAATATATAATAGAAAATAAACCTTGCCCAATTCCCCATTAAATTCTGCCCCGAATACACCAATATATGCGCCCATGCAGTATAGGGCGCACTTTGTACAGAATGAAAGATGTGTTGCATGAAGAATGCATGTGGAAGGCATGCAATGTGCAATTAGAGAGTAAAATGCGTATATACAGAGTGAAAGAAACATACGAAGAACTGAAACTGACCTCTTAACAGATTGTGAGATGAGTCTACATTTGAATCCACTTCTTTAGTAATGCAAACCAAAACTAGAATATTACTTAAGGAAACTAGAAACCCCGGTGATAACAAATGCGAAGGTGGGGATCGCATAATTCTTTGTGTAGTAGAGAGGGTGTAGGGGGTTGTAAGAACCAACCTGCTGCAATATTAGGAGTTTGGTGACAGGCAAACTGGCTCCTGCCTTTCGTGATTGCAAGTTGCAACACTGAGCGTGTGCCATAGTGAGCGAGCCCTGCAGCCCCAATGTGAGATCGCAGGACTGGTTGGGGTGCCCTAATGTATGGGTACTTTAGAGCTACAAGTGGCTCCAGACAGTGTGTGCGTGTTTGTGAGCCTAGGCGTTGTGATGTTCCACCCTGGGGTGGGTCATTTGGTCTGGACTAGTAAGTGGGACACTGCAACAGGCTGAACGTCTGACCAGGGCTGACTTGGGGTGGCTCATGTGGTAAGAGGGTGCTGGTAAGTCTGGACCTGTTGTTTCAAGGTGTGAGCGAGGTGTTCTGTGATCCTTCCCGGTAGAGCATTCCTGCATTGGTTCTACTGTTGACACAGCACAGCTCACAGGTGTGGCTCGTTCCATCTTGCTCTAGCAAGATTGGTGCAGTGTGAGCTGCTTGCTGTGAGTCTGCCATTAATACACCTGTTGTGTAACGTTCAGAAAGGAATGAATGGCTCCAAGCCTTGGGGGACATTCTGATGGAGGATCAACTGGAGTACAATGAAAAGATACTATATGGGGCTGTAAGCAATGCCAAATTATGGGGGTCATTACGATGACGGGCGGATCGCCACCGCCCGTATGGCGGTGGCAATCCGCCCGCCATTCCCCTCCGCCCATATGCCATTTCCCCCACCACATTACGATGGCGGGAGGGAGCCCGGCGGACGGAAAGACCGTCTGCCAGTTTTCCGTCGGTCCAACAGGGGACCGGGCGGAAAAGGGCAATAATATGGTGGCGGTGTCTGCAAGACACCGCCATCCATATTAGGATGGTGGTGGAGAGCAGCATTTCCATGGCGGCAACGCCGCCATGGAAAGGCATACGGTCTTCGCCCATAGTGGGCCCCCATGATGTTGGGGGGGTGGCGGGTGCACATGGGGGGTACCTATGGTACCCCCCTGCATTGGCATGGACAAGGTGGCAGGCACCGCGCGGTGCCTGTCACCTTGTGCATGCCAATGCACGACATGGATTCCCAGCATTGTTGCGGGCGGTGCTGTGAACACCGCCCGCCACAATGCTGGGATTAGGACATGCTACCACCACCGTGGCGGTGGCATCCTAATACTCGCGGCGGGACCGCCGCTCCTATGGCGGATGGTCCCATTCACCGCTACGGTGGCGGGCGGACTTTGTCCGCCCGTCATCATAATGTGCCCCTAAGTACACAAAATATCCTACGGTAGGAGAATTGGAGCAGGAGGCAAGTTTAAAGATTTGGAGAAAAACATAATGGTCTATGCACCACAGTGGATAGTGCTCCTGTTTGTGACATGTTGCGATGCATGTGGTGCTTGCCGCTTGAACTCTTGTGTGCATCTGGCTATTATGAGCCTGCACCTAAGTGTTAACAGATGTGTGTCTGGTTGCCTCTGTAATAGGCATGATGCAATTTGAATGTGATGCTGACAGTATTGTGTGTATTTTAAACTGCATGGGCGGCTGTACTGCCTTCATGTATCTTAGAATGATGCATGTATGTGTAAGTTTCCTTGAATATTCGTTGTTTTTTTTTCAGTATGCATCTGATACGGCATGGTCATTTCTACAATACATAGCTTTTTCTCTATGGCTGGGTGCAAACCTGGTATAGTATATGGGTTAATTGGTTAATGTGCTGATGCACATTGTTCAGTGATTACTTACTAGAAACAGGTTGGAATACTAGCAAAACAGACTCATAAAGCGTGCATGTACTGAGGTGGAATTTTTAGCTTTCTATGGCAGATTAAAGAAACCATTCCACGTGCTAGATAAAAGATTAATAATGAAAATGCATTGTACACCCTCCTACTTTTGATGCATTGTACAATAAGCCGCCAAGACCTTTGCGTTCATCCCTTTATGTGGCACCACATATGAGCATTCTGCCCTGAGGCTGCCTCTGTGCCAGGCATGTAGTAGCACTTTGAGAGGTACCACTTTGCCAGGAAATGTACCCTTCTTTGCTAGACAACAGCTCACATCTGGCACAAGGATTCTCTATTTGACTGCAGTGCTATTATACCAGCAAAAGGAGCAGGGGGTGATGCTGGTTGTCAAACGTTCCCCAGCGCTTCATGTTTGAGAAGTAGCATCAGTCCCAGGAGGACTTCTGAAATAACAACAAACTGAGGTGTCTGTATTTATTCGTTTTTGCAATACAACAACACTCCTTTTACAACTAGATGGCACCAGTATGTTACTTACTTGAACGCAACCTATCTTTATGCCTGGGCACCGGTAAACTCTGTGACACGGTAGTTTGCAGAGTTTTTGATGAAATCTGTGTTCCAAGCAGAGTGCCCTTGGAGTCATTTTGCACCTAAATGTAATTTTTTTCCCCAGAATGTGAAACCCCAGTCTTGCTTACACCAAGGATGATTTAGCACCTAAACGAGTTTAAGCACCTAAACGTATTTTTGCACAATCATGTGGTATAAGTCACAGAAACAGTTTTGACTATGCACCTTAATATGCTCATGCCTAAATGTGATGTTGCACTGACGGACACCCAAGGTGAAACCTTTCTACCCTGTTTTCTGAGTAGTATGCAATTTTGCAACTAAATGTGATGCCTCACTCCTCCTGATGTTGTATCAAGGATGATTTTACATGCTAGGGCCAGATTGCGATCTTGCTAGGAAAGCCCTCCGTACGACTCTGATCCGGAGGTCTTTCCAAGCGAATTGTGCTGTGCGAGTCCGACCGAACGAGAACGATGCAGCCGTATGCTGACGCACTCTGTTCGCTCGGATTCTCATTGAACTCTATGGGAGCCCGTATACCGATACGTTCACAGGCTCCCATAGCAAAAAGGGTTGGGTGGGGAAAAGCGTACACCCTGTGGCGGGCACCCCATGTTGCCCACCACACTGTGCATGCATGGATCGGGGGGACCCATGGGCACCCCCCGTGACCGATTTGAAAGGCTCCGGGTGAAGGGGGACCTGCTACGGCTCCCCGAAATCCGATTCCGACAGCCATTTCGTCTCGTTGATACCAAGGCGATACAGCTGACCAAATCGTACATCGTACTCGCTCTGTCGGAATTCGGCTCCATTGCGCGGCACGATTAGTCTGCGAACGTGTCGGTCGGACAGGATTGGGTTCCGGAAATGATTCGGTCGACGCTGACGAGATCTTTGCATCGTACTTGGTCGGAGCGGGTGACGACCCGGTCGGAAACATAGGTGCCTAATCGGATTCGCACGGACCGGTACCTGTCAGGAGGCCTCCCTAATGAGATCGTAATCTGGCCCTTAATGTGTTTGTGCACCTAAATGTCCTTATATACCTAAACATTTTTTTAGCTCTTTAATAACATACTGCAGTCCTGCTTACTATTCACCAAGGATTATTTGACACCTAACGATGACTTTGCTCTTCAATGTGTTGTCAATTACTTATGAGGTTTTACTGAAGCATACCTTTTGCATCTAATTAGACGTTTTACTGCTGATTTTTTGTCCAGACTGAGTGGTACAACAAATGTTAAACAAGCATCACATCCTATTTTATTACATAAGCTGGAGCAGGCAGCAGTGGTTACCTTTGTCTTGAAATTGTTTGCCTCTTTCCTAGATGGCAGGAGCTTCTAGGTCTATGAGGAACCTTTCTAATCAGAATCCCAACTCCTAAAGTGTGGAGTACTTCAGGGCTCCTCACTGAGCCCAACTTTAAATATATGAACATTCGTCCCTTGGCTGAGATTGTACACATGATCTTGGAATAGTGTCATATGAGGACAACACGCAGATTGTAATCTCTCTTACCCTTGAAACAGATGCAAACTCTGCTTGCCTTAATTCTTGCTTAAATGATGTAGCAGAATGGCTGTTAGCCATTCGTCATAAATTTAATGCGGATAGAACTGAGGTGCTAGTGGTTGGCAAGGATTTTATTCTTTGGTCTGGGTTTCACTGGCCAGAAATATTAGGCAGTCATACCATCCCCAATACAGTTGCAAAAAGGCTGGGGGTATGGTTTGTCAACAAGCTTTACTTGGAGGTACAAGCAAGGAAGCTAGCTACCAGCTGCTTTGATATCCTGAAGACACTTAGAAAAACTTCAGAGTTTTTGCCTTTGTCCTCTTAGAGACTAGTGGTACAAGCATTAGTCTTGTCACGTTTAGACTACTGCAACTCTCTTTACCTTGGAAGTCCCCAGTATGTTGTAAGAAGACTTTAAGCGGTGCAAAATGCTGCAGCTCATGTTCTGCTGAATTTACCTAAACATAACTCGCCTCTTTGCACTGGCTCCCTGTTCTTTAGAGGATACAGCTCAAGGCCCTATGAATAGCTCAATGAGTTATGCAGAGCAAGGGACTGTGGCTATTACAACATCTGGTTTGTCCCTACATCCCTAACAGGGCATTGTGTTCTAATGCTCTATGTCTACTGACATTTCCTAAGGTCAATAAATCAAGAAGTGGTAGCAAGTCTTTTGCCTACCTGGTTCCTAAACTATGTAACTCACTGCCTATTAAGTTACTGAAGACCAAAGATGAACTAAGCTTCAGGAAGCAGTTGAAAACTTTGCAGTTCATCTAATTCTCTGTCATGATATTGGTACTGGTATAATTCATTAGCACTGGGAGGCCCACCAGGTAGCCATGCGCTTTAAAAATGCCAAGAAATTAATGGAATTGCCAAAGCCTATGGCTCTGGTCTTTTCGCTTTGGTAATTCTTGGACTGTTCTGTCATGGTTTTTGTAAAACAGTTTTTGGGGATGCTTCAGGGTCCTTATCAATCTAAAAAAAACATTGGCTAACAGTAAAAATATTTTTGGGTCTAAAAAAAGCACGCATTACCATAATAGTCCATGGCACTGAAGGGAACTACTTTGTGGGTAGGTGTGCCCCTTGTGAAACAGCAGCAAGCCTAGCAGTGTATTCTGCCAGTGCCAGAAGTGACCTGACCCATTGCCCCATTAGGCGTGTTGTAGTGGGTGGAAGCAAAACGTGAATGACACAGTATCAAATTAATGGATGAACTCTTGCTGAAACCCACTGGCTGAAAAAGTACAAATATTGTGCACAACATGTTAGTGAAATCAAAAGGTCTTGGTTAACACCCGACCTAAAAAAGCCAATTGTTCTGGTGCCTGCTGCCAGCCTCTTGCCTTTGCTAATTCCATTTTTATAATTTTTTTTGTAAATATTAATTACAAATAGATATGGAGGATTGAAAAGGCATATACATCCCAAGCCTTGAAAAGATAGGTAGATAGAGAGAGTTGTATAAATAGATCATGCTGCATAGATAGATAAATAGTGTTCTCTAGATAGATAGTGTTCTCTAGATAGATAGTGTTCTCTAGATAGATAGATAGATAGATAGAGTTCTCTAGTTAGATAGATAGATAGATAGATAGATAGTGTTCTCTAGATAGATAGATAGTGTTCTCTAGATAGATAGATAGATAGATAGATAGATAGATAGATAGACAGATAGATTTCTCTAGATAGATAGATAGATCGATAGATAGAGTTCTCTAGATAAATAGATAGATAGTGTTCTCTAGATAGATAGATAGATAGTTTTCTCTAGATAGATAGATAGTGTTCTCTAGATAGATAGATAGATAGATAGATACTGTTCTCTAGATAGATAGATAGTGTTCTCTAGATAGATAGATAGTGTTCTCTATATAGATAGTGTTCTCTAGATAGATAGACAGTGTTCTCTAGATAGATAGATAGATAGATAGATAGATAGATAGTGTTCTCTCGATAGATAGATAGTGTTCTCTAGATAGATGGATAGTATTCTCTAGATAGATAGTGTTCTCTAGATAGATAGATAGTGTTCACTAGATAGATAGATAGATAGATAGATAGATAGATAGAACAGCAAGATGGTATAAACACAGCATAAATTAATAATATGATAGTTACATATTACATAAACATGACATACAAGAGGACTGAAAGCAAACTCAAAAGACACACAAGCAGGACAAACAGATTGAATTGGCTTATAATTATAACTACAGCCCCCAAATAGAATACATACCATCATAACATACAGGAGTGGAATAACTTTATAAAGGCAATTTCAAATAGACGCAGTCATTTACTACAGAATTAGCAGGAGACACGAAATGATGAAGCTGGAATGTGCCTTGTGTTCACTTGAAGAGCTGATAGAAAATGTCCTGCTATCACAAAGGCAAAACTAAAGTAATAATAAAGTAAAAGCAAAAACACTAGCACTGAATGGAACTACTTTGAGAGCAGATGTGCTTCTTGTGAAAGGGCAAAGTGCATTCGCTCAACGTGAAATTAGCCAGTGGCTGAAGAAGGCAGACCCCTTCCCCATGCTCTATACTGTAGTGTGAGGAAGCAACATGTGAATGACACAGCAACAGACAGAAGGATGCAGAGAGTTGGCTGAAAGGCCCTTTAAGTAAGTATATTGTATATATAGTTTTGGTAAAATCAAAAAGTAATTTTAGTAAAATCAAAAGGTAATTTTAGTAAAATTAAAAGGTCTTGGCAAATGTCAGATCTAACAAGTCACAAAAGAAGGTGCATGTAACAACACCCAAAATATATTATTTCCTCCCAGGTCTGTCCAAACCACGACCCGTGCAAGACAGTAAAGCATTATAACGATGGGATTTGCAGTATTGTGGATAAACTAACCCACATCAATTTCAAATACAAAAGATTTAAGAAGAAGTCAGATTGGTACAACGGTGATGTAAATAATAATCTACAGTGCCTTTAAGCCTTCGGAAGTCATTGCACAAAATGATAGTCATTACTAACCTCCTTAAACTCAAAGATGTCAGAAAAGCTTACAAGGCAACCCTATTCAATGAACAAAGTCCTGCTTCTTAGAACAGGCACTTTTTCATACACACAACCAATAAAAGCATGTTCAAGCATGCTAAGGAAAATCCACCTACCCTTACTGTATCCAGTGTAATAATCAGCTTCCCACTTCTCTAACAAGATCATAGACAGATCCTCCCCATGCTGAAGAAACCCTATGCTGATTGCCAACTTCTGAAGTATAGCCCACCCCCATTTTTGAAAAAACCATCAAGAAGGCAGCTGCCACCGAGCTACAGGAACACATCAACAAGAAATGCCTACTTCAAGACTATCATTCTGGGTTCAGAGTGTGCTGCATTATTGAAACAGCCAAACTCTAAGTAGTTCAAGATTCCTTTTTCCCCAATTACAAAACCAAACTTGCCTCTTGGTCCAGTTTAACCTTTCCACATCTTTCAATGCATCGACTTTCCAGCATTGATGAACACCATGAAATGTTGAATGGGCTTCAACAGCACAATCCTAAAATGGTTCAAATCCTACATACTAATGGATATGAACATGGTGTCAACCAGTATGGTGCTGACACCCAAATATATGTGAAGATGTCCATAAGCAACCGTTCACTGATAGAATATCGACGCCCAAATTATCCCCATACACAAATATCGAGTCATAAATATCGATGTCAAAAATATCGACATCCTATATTTATAATGGTAAGTATAAAAATATCGAAAGAAATATCGATGTAAAAAATATCGATGTACAAAATATTGTTCTTGTATATATATAAAAAATAATGTTAAATATATCAAAAATAAAATTAACTTAAAAAAAATTATTTAGATTAAGGGGCCGATTCCGATTCAGGCCGGAAATCACTCCGACCGAGCCGGACCCGGAGAGATTTCCGACCGAATCGGACTCTGGCAGTCCGACCGAACGAGTACAATGCGCACGCATGCAATCGTACTCGAGTCGGTCGGACTCCCATTTAAGTCAATGGGAGCCAGATGTACAACGCGTACGCGGGCTCCCATTGACTCAATGGGTGCGAGGCAAACAAGGGCGCCCCTACAGCGGGTACGCCTCGATGCGACTCATGGCGTACATGCACAGGTAGGGGGACCCATGGGTCCCCCCTGTGTGCGACTCGCACGGCTCCGCGTACAGGGGGGTCCGACACGGACCCCCAAAGTCCGGCTCCGACTGCTCTTTTGAGCCGGACGGCGTGAGTCGGTCGGACTGCTCGCGGCACGCATTGTACTTGCCCGGCCGGGGAACGTCTCCATTGCACGGTGCGAGTCGTGTCCGTGCGAGTCGGTCGGAGCGGTTCGGACCCGCGTACGAGTCGGTCGGCGATTTCGCGTGGGCTCGCATCGTACTCGCTCGGCCGGACGCACGTACGAATCGGTCGGGAAAGAGGGCTCCGAATCGGATCCGGTTAAGCCGAATCCGATTCGGTGCCCTACCGGCCGAGATCGGAATCGGCCCCTTAATGTACATATTAACAAATATAAGAAATAAATGTTATAAAAAAAAATTTAAACATACATATTTAAAAGGTAATATATATATATATATATATATTCACTGAAAAAACCATAGGTTTCAGACACGTTATAGTTACAAATTAGCATTTAAAAAACCTTTGAAATTCACTGAAAAAACCATAGGTTTTAGGGACAGTTTTAGTTACTTGGACATTGCACTCGTACAAAACCCGTGAAATTCCCCCGTTATAGTTAGTTCAGCTAACTATAACTCGCGCCCCGCAATGCACTGCTGATGACGTCACATATTACATCACTCATGACATGGTCAGTGACATCACTGATGACATCACTGATGACATCTCAAATGACATCACTGATGACATCATCCAGTGACTGTGTGTTTCTGGAAAGTTTAAATATTTTTAATATATATAGGAAAAGACGTATTGAAGAATGAGTGGGTGTGTAAGTGTCTGTATGGATGATTTAGTAGGTGCGTGACTGACTCTATAAGTGAGTGATTTAACGTATCTTACTGAATGCATGGGTTAGTGACTAAACTGGGTGAATGTCTGTATCCGTCTGTCTGTTGCTGTGTAAGTGGCTGCATGTGTTTGTGAATAGCTAAATGAGTGTCTATATGAGTTATTGAATGCTTGTCTGAGTATCTGTATGGGTGCCTGAGTGTTTGTGTGGGAGGGGTGTGTGCAACTCTGTGCATAGATGTGTGAGTGGGTGATTCACTGGGTGGATGGTTTCAAGAGTGCATCTGTGATAGACTGTATGGGTGGGTAAGTGTGTGTAAGAGTGTGTTAGTGAGTGAATGTATGTCCCAGTGGTACATGTGTGAGTAACTACATATGTGAAAGGCAGTATATATGTGTGTTGGAGTATATAAATAGCTATAAGCAAGAGTGAGTGATTGTGATAGTGGCTGTATGGATGAGTGTGTGCTTGTATCTGTGATTGTATAAGAGCGTAACAATGTGCTACTATTTGTATGAGTAAGTGAGCTGGTGTGTGTATAACTGTATAGGTGAGTAAATGGCAGTGTGTTTAATTATTTGCATGACTGACTAGGTGTGTGAGTATCTCTATGGATGAGTGGCGTTGTTTGAGTGTCTATATAGGAGTAAGAGTGCATATGATAGTCCTGTACTGAGTGACCGTAAGTATGAGTGACTGTACGGGTGAGTGAGTGGATGTGTGTGTGTAGACCTAAGAATCAGTGAGTGGGTATGTAGTTATTGGTGTTGGAGTGTCTATGGTTTTGCGAATGGCAGTCTGTAATTTAGAGTGGGTGTATCAAAGGTTATATTAGGGTGTGAGGAGGTGCATCAGATTATCACGTGGATGATGTCATCAGTGATGTCATTTGAGATGTCATCAGTGATGTCATCAGTGATGTCACTGACCATGTCATGAGTGATGTAATATGTGACGTCATCAGCAGTGCATTGCGGAGCGCGAGTTATAGTTAGCTGAACTAACTATAACGGGGGAATTTCACGGGTTTTGTACGAGTGCAATGTCCAAGTAACTAAAACTGTCCCTAAAACCTATGGTTTTTTCAGTGAATTTCAAAGGTTTTTAAATGCTAATTTGTAACTATAACGTGTCTGAAACCTATGGTTTTTTCAGTGAATTTCAAAGGTTTTTTAAATGCTAATTTGTAACTATAACGTGTCTGAAACCTATGGTTTTTTCAGTGAATTTCAAAGGTTTTTTAAATGCTAATTTCTAACTATAACGTGCCTGAAACCTACGTTTTTTTCAGTGAATTTCAAAGGTTTTGTAAATGACAATTTTTAAATGTATTAATTGTTATATTAATTTTTTTCATACTGATTTACTACATTTTTAGAAACAATTTTTTTTTACATATTTTATTTTTTAAATTACATTGTAATTACATTATACATTACATTACAAAAAATACTTTCTCAGAATGAATTACTTTAGTTTAAATACTTTGCAGATAGGCAATAGACTTTTAAGTACAGTAGTTACAGTTGTTGCAATGGGCAACACATTTTCAAACACAATGCAACATTCAGCTCAATGTGAATTTCTAGTTAAATGCAATTAGTTACTTTATGGATTACTTTTGTAACCACAGGACTGGATCCTAGATTCAGTCCTGGTACATCTCCTGTAAACAGTTGAGTAAAAGCGTTTTGCTTACAGTCGTGATTTTTAAGGAATATTATTGTATTTTAAAAGTTGACACTTAGAAACTTTTTCTCATAGAATCACCAATGTTATCCTATGGAAGGAAATTCACTTAGCAGGTAAAAACTGTTATCGTTACTTTTTCTTACTCAGTGTTGGATCCTGGATCCAGCACTGGTGCATCTCCTGTAAACAGTTGAAAAAATGCGTTTAAGTCATACAGGCGATTTTTAAGGAATATTTGTAGTTTGTGAAAATCAACACTTTGAAACTTTTTTGCTGAAAACCAGTCAATCTTAGCCTATGAAGGAAATTCAAGTTACCGGTAAGTACGGTTAAAATTACTTTTGAGGATCAGTACTGGGCTGAAAGATGCAGCACTGAGGTCTCTCCTGATAACAGGTGAGTAAATCGGAATTCGTATTTCGGCTGATTTTAGAGGAATATTTTAAAGTTCCAAAACTCCACACTTAGAAGAATTTCCAAGTGAAACCAGTCAATGTTAGCCTATGGAAGGAAATTCAAGTTACTGGTAAGTACGGTTAAAATTACTTTTCAGGACCAGTACTGGGCTGAAAGATGCAGCACTGAGGTCTCTCCTGATAACAGGTGAGTAAATCAGAATTTGGATTTCGGCTGATTTTAGAGGAATATTTGTATGTTTCAAAAATCAACACTTAGAAACTTTTTCAGCAAAAAGCAGGCAATGATATCCTATGGAAGGAAATTCAAGTTACTGGTAAGTACGGTTAAAATTACTTTTGAGGATCAGTACTGGGCTGAAAGATGCAGCACTGAGGTCTCTCCTGATAACAGGTGAGTAAATCGGAATTCGTATTTCGGCTGATTTTAGAGGAATATTTTAAAGTTCCAAAACTCCACACTTAGAAGCATTTCCAAGTGAAACCAGTCAATGTTAGCCTATGAAGGAAATTCAAGTTACCGGTAAGTACGGTTAAAATTACTTTTCAGGATCAGTACTGGGCTGAAAGATGCAGCACTGAGGTCTCTCCTGATAACAGGTGAGTAAATCGGAATTCGTATTTCGGCTGATTTTAGAGGAATATTTTAAAGTTCCAAAACTCCACACTTAGAAGAATTTCCAAGTGAAACCAGTCAATGTTAGCCTATGGAAGGAAATTCAAGTTACTGGTAAGTACGGTTAAAATTACTTTTCAGGACCAGTACTGGGCTGAAAGATACAGCACTGAGGTCTCTCTTTATAACAGGTGAGTAAATCGGAATTCGTATTTCGGCTGATTTTAGAGGAATATTTTAAAGTTCCAAAACTCCACACTTAGAAGAATTTCCAAGTGAAACCAGTCAATGTTAGCCTATGAAGGAAATTCAAGTTACCGGTAAGTACGGCTAAAATTACTTTTCAGGACCAGTACTGGGCTGAAAGATGCAGCACTGAGGTCTCTCCTGATAACAGGTGAGTAAATCGGAATTCGTATTTCGGCTGATTTTAGAGGAATATTTTAAAGTTCCAAAACTCCACACTTAGAAGAATTTCCAAGTGAAACCAGTCAATGTTAGCCTATGGAAGGAAATTCAAGTTACTGGTAAGTATGGTTAGAATTACTTTTCAGGACCAGTACTGGGCTGAAAGATACAGCACTGAGGTCTCTCCTGATAACAGGTGAGTAAATCGGAATTCGTATTTCGGCTGATTTTAGAGGAATATTTGCACAATGGTGAAGGGAGGGGGCGGGGCCTGAGGTTACATCTGTGCAAACGCGCCCCGTGGCGCGTTTTAAGTTGGGGGATTAAGTCCCCTTGAATCCTGAGGGTCCCTAGGGGCCAACTAGCCCACCAGGAACCTCCAATATGCGCCAGGGGCTGCGTTGCAGAGACGTGTAGAGAGGCCACACCCCTTTTACACCTCTCTGCAACGCAGCTCTGTGGCGCTTTCTGGATGTACCTGTTGGGCTAGTTGGCCCCAGGGACCCTCAGGATTGAAGGGGATTTAATTCCCCATCTTAAAACGCGCCACGGGGCCTGTTTGCACACATGTCACCTGAAGCCCCGCCCCTCCCTTCACCACTGTGCAAACGCGCCCGTGGCGCGTTTTAAGTTGGGGGATTAAGTCCCCTTGAATCCTGAGGGTCCCCGGAGTCCAACTAGCCCACCATATACCTCCAAAAGCGCCACAGAGCTGCGTTGCAGAGAGGTGTAAAAGGGGCGTGGCCTCTGTACACCTCTCTGCAAGGCAGCTCCCTGGCGCATACTGGAGGTTCCTGGTGGGCTAGTTGGCCCCCAGGGACCCCCAGTATTCAAGGGGAATTGTTCCCCTCTGCAAACGCGCCAGGGGGCGCGTTTGCAGAGTGGTGAAGGAAGGGGGCGGGGCCTGCGGGCCCGATTGTTTTTTTTTTGTTTTTGTTTTTTTTGTCCCTGAAGGGGGCTGTGTGGCCCCCTTCCTTTTTTCTGTTTTTGGGCCCTGGGGACCCCATCCCCCAGGGCCTTACCCCTTTTTTAAATTTCAAAATTAAAAAAACGGGAAGGGGGCCGCATGGCCCCCTTCCCCGGGCCTGTATTGGCCCCGGGGACCCCATCTCCCGGGGCATGGCCTCTATTTTTATTTTTAATATTTTGAGGGGGCTGCGTGGCCCCCCTCCTCTGGCCATTTTAAGGCCCGGGGACCCCATCCCCGGGCCGGCCATATCCTTTTTTTTTTTTTTTTAATTATTTTTGAAAACTTTGGGGAGGGGGCCGCGTGGCCCCCTCCCGGGCCACTACTTGCCCCGGGGACCCCATCCCCCGGGGCCTGGCCTCTCGTTGGGGACTGTGGGGGTCCCCAAACCCCCCACAGTCCCGCCGGCTCCCCACGTCCCTTGGGAGCCGGCATTGCTGTCCCACATGGGGAGCAGCTGACATGCTGCTCCCCATGTGGAAAGCAATCGGCTTTGGATATTGGAAGAGAGAGCAGGTTTCCTGCTCTCTCTTCCAATATCCAAAGCAAGTTTGCAATGACAGGACGGGAGCCGCGAGGCTCCCGTCCTGTCATTGTAAACAGCAGTGTCCCGGGGGTAGGCACCCCGGGACACTGCAGGAGCCGGCCCTGGGGGTGGCGGTCCCCAGGGCCATCAAGGGCTCCAGGAGGGGGCCGCGCGGCCCCCCTCCCATCGTGTGCACAGCCCTGGGGAGGTGGTGGTCCCCGGGCTCTGGGGTCCGTAACGGACCCCCATATTTAAATGTTTAGTGCCCCGGGGAGGTGGCGGTCTCCGGGCGTGTGGGGGCTGGAGCCCCCCCACACAGGTTTTTCATTTAAAAAAAGAAGCCCCGGGGAGGTGGTGGTCCTCGGGGCTGCGGGAGGGCTCAGAGCCCTCCCGCAACCATTATGCATAAAGCCCCGGGGGTGGTGGTCCCCGGGCTTGGGGGCCCTTAGAGGCCCCCCACACATAAAATTAACCCCCCCCAGCATGCCCCCGGGACTTGGCCCACCCGGGGGCCAATTAACATCGGAGCGCGGGAGACCGCGCTTCGATTTTTTTTTTCCGGCAGGATTCGCGCACCCTGAGCGCATCCTGCCGATTTAAAAAAAAAAAAAATGCTTTTTTGCCCAGGGGTCCTTGTGGGACCCCCTGAGCAGACCTAGGGGGTCAGGGTGTTTCTACCCTGCCCCCTTTTGCGCTTTGCGCACTTGTTTCTGTCCCTCGGTTCTACCGAGGGATAAAATGGCTGCCAACACTTCTTGATTTGGAGTGTTGACAGCCAATTAGCATGCAGCTCGTGATCGGGAGGGTACGCGGATCCGACGCGCCCATAGATATATATGTGATTTTAATTGTGAATTTCTCAGGAACTACTGAACGGATTTACACCATTTTAGCAAAAGGCACCAGTCTGAACCAAGGGCTACCTCTTTGCCAAATTTGGGGTAATTCCGTTCAGCAGTTCGGGCTGTAGCTGCGACTAAAGGTTCCTATGGAAAATGAATGGGGAAAACGCGTTTTGGGACCCCCTTTTTCTCGGCCCCGCTTGACGTATCACCCCGAGACTTTCAGGGTAGGAGCGGACCGGAGCGCCCCAACAAGTTGGAAGCTTTCGCGAAGATTCGTCAACCGACGCCAACGTTATTGCAAATAGAATGTCGCGGATTTCCTATGGATAATAGGTTGTAACTATAACTATCTACTGGCGACCGCCAGTAGATAATGTGTGTGTGTATATATATATATGTGTGTGTGTATATATATATATATGTGTGTGTGTATATATATATATATGTGTGTGTGTATATATATATATATGTGTGTGTGTGTATATATATATATGTGTGTGTGTATATATATATTCACTGAAAAAACCATAGGTTTTAGGGACAGTTATAGTTAGTTGGACATTGCACTCGTACAAAACCCGTGAAATTCCCCTGTTATAGTTAGTTCAGCTAACTATAACTCGCGCCCCCGCAATGCACTGCTGATGACGTCACATATTACATCACTCATGACATGGTCAGTGACATCACTGATGACATCACTGATGACATCTCAAATGACATCACTGATGACATCATCCATGTGATAATTTCATGCATCTTCTCACACCCTAATATAACTTTTGATACACCCACTCTAAATTACAGACTGCCATTCTCAAAACCATAGACACCTGAGGCCCCGCCCCCTCCCTTCACCACTGTGCAAACGCGCCCCGTGGCGCGTTTTAAGTTGGGGGATTAGGTCACCTTGAATCCTGAGAGTCCCTGGGGCCCAACCAGCCCACCAGGTACTTCCAGTAAGCACCACAGGCCTGCGTTGCAACGCCTGTAACAAATTGTGCAGTTGTGTTTAGGTAGTGAAGAGGGTCGTGCTGGGGGTAGTGTTTTAGGGTTTAGGGTAGTGCAGTGGTGTTTGTGTAGTGTAGGGGGTCATGCTGGGGGTAGATTTAGGGTTTAGGGTAGTGCAGTGGTGTTTGGGTAGTGTAGAGAGTCGTGCTGGGGGAGTGGTTTAGGGTAGTACAGTGGTGTTTGGGTAGTGTAGGGGGTCGTGCTGGGGTTAGTGTTTTAGGGTTTTAGGGTTTAGGGTAGTGCAGTGGTGTTTGGGTAGCGTAGGGGGTACTGCTGGGGGTAGTGTTTTATGGTTTAGGGTAGTGCAGTGGTGTTTGGGTAGTGTAGGGGTTCGTGCTGGGGGTAGTTTTTTAGGGTTTAGGGTAGTGCAGTGGTGTTTGTGTAGTGTAGGAGGTCGTGTTTTAGGGTTTAGGGTAGTGCAGTGGTCTTTGGGTAGTGTAGGGAGTCGTGCGTGGGGTAGTGTTTTAGGGTTTAGGGCAGTGCAGTGGTGTTTAGGTAGTGTAGGGGGTCATGCTGGGGGAGTGTTTTAGGGTTTAGGGCAGTGCAGTGGTGTTCGGGTAGTGTAGGGGGTCGTGCTGGGGGAGTGTTTTAGGGTTTAGGGCAGTGCAGTCGTGTTCGGGTAGTGTAGGGGGTCGTGCTGGGGGAGTATTTTAGGGTTTAGGGTAGTGCAGTGGTGTTTGGGTAGTGTAGGGGGTCATGCTGGGGGTAGTGTTCTAGGGTTTAGGGCAGTGCAGTGGTGTTCGGGCAGTGTAGGGGTCTTGCTGGGGGTGGTGTTTCAGGGTTTAGGGCAGTGCAGTGGTTTTCGGGCATGTAGGGGGTCGTGCAGGGGGTGGTGTTTCAGGGTTTAGGGCAGTGCAGTGGTGTTCGGGCAGTGTAGGGGGTCGTGCAGGGGTGGTGTTTCAGGGTTTAGGGCAGTGGTGTTCGGGCAGTGTAGGGGGTCATGCTGGGGGTGGTGTTTCAGGGTTTGGGGCAGTGCAGTGGTATTCGAGCAGTAAAGGGGGTCATGCTGGGGGTGGTGTTTCAGGGTTTAGGGCAGTGCAGTGGTGTTCGGGCAGTGTAGGGGCGGTGCAGGGGGTGGTGTTTCAGGGTTTAGGGCAGTGCAGTGGTGTTCGGGCAGTGTAGGGGGTGGTGCAGGGGGTGGTGTTTCAGGGTTTAGGGCAGTGCAGTGGTGTTCGGGCAGTGTAGGGGGTCGTGCAGGGGGTGGTGTTTCAGGGTTTAGGGCAGTGCAGTGGTGTTCGGGCAGTGTAGGGGGCGGTGCAGGGGATGGTGTTTCAGGGTTTAGGGCAGTACAGTGGTGTTCGGGCATTGTAGGGGGTGGTGCTGGGGCTGGTGTTTCAGGGTTTAGGGCAGTGCAGTGGTGTTCGGGCAGTGTATGGGGTCGTGCTGGGGCTGGTGTTTCAGGGTTTAGGGCAGTGCAGTGGTGTTCGGGCAGTGTAGGGGGTTGTGCTGGGGCTGGTGTTTCAGGGTTTAGGGCAGTGCAGTGGTGTTTGGGCAGTGTAGGGGGTCTTGCTGGGGCTGGTGTTTCAGAGTCTAGAGCAATGCAGTGGTGTTCGGGCAGTGTAGGTGGTCTTGCTGGGGCTGGTGTTTCAGGGTTTAGGGCAGTGCAGTGGTGTTCGGGCAGTGTAGGGGGTCGTGCTGGGGGTGGTGTTTCAGGGTTTAGGGCAGTGCAGTGGTGTTCGGGCAGTGTAGGGGTTCGTGCTGGGGCTAGTGTTTCAGGGTTTAGGGCAGAGCAATGGTGCTCAGGCAGTGTAGGGGGTTGTGCTGGGGTGATGTTTCAGGGTTTAGGGCAGTGCAGTGGTGTTAGGGCAGTGTAGGGGGTCGTGCTGGGGGTGGTGTTTCAGGGTTTAGGGCAGTGCAGTGGTGTTCCGGCAGTGTAGGGGGTCGTGCAGGGGGTGGTGTTTCAGGGTTTAGTGCAGTGGTGTTCGGGCAGTGTAGGGGGTCGTGCTGGGGTGGTGTTTCAGGGTTTAGGGCAGTGCAGTGGTGTTCGGGCAGTGTAGGGTGTCGTGCTGAGGGGTGGTGTTTCAGGGTTTAGGGCAGTGCAGTAGTTTTTGGGCAGTGTAGGGGGTCGTGCAGGCGGTGGTGTTTCAGGGTTTAGGGCAGTGCAGTGGTGTTCGGCCAGTGTAGGTAGTCTTGCTGGGGGTGGTGTTTCAGGGTTTAGGGCAGTGCAGTGGTGTTCGGGCAGTGTACGGGGTTGTGCTGGGGCTGGTGTTTCAGGGTTTAGGGCAGTGCAGTGGTGTGCGGGCAGTGTACGGGGTCGTGCTGGGGCTGGTGTTTCAGGGTTTAGGGCAGTGCAGTGGTGTTCGGGCAGTGTAGGGGGTCATGCTGAGGGTGGTGTTTCAGGGTTTAGGGCAGTGCAGTAGTGTTCGGAAAGTGTAGGGGGTCGTGCTGGGGCTGGTGTTTCAGGGTTTTGGGCAGAGCAGTGGTGTTCGGGCAGTGTAGGGGTCGTGCTGGGGGTGGTGTTTCAGGGTTTAGGGCAGTGCAGTGGTGTTTGGGCAGTGTAGGGGGTCTTGCTGGGGGTGGTGTTTCAGGGTTTAGGGCAGTGCAGTGGTGTTCGGGCAGTGTAGGGGGTCTTGCTGGGGGTGGTGTTTCAGGGTTTAGGGCAGTGCAGTGGTGTTCGGGCAGTGTAGGGGGTCTTGCTGGGGGTGGTGTTTCAGGGTTTAGGGCAGTGGTGTTCGGGCAGTGTAGGGGGTCTTGCTGGGGGTGATGTTTCAGGGTTTAGGGCAGTGCAGTGGTGTTCGGGCAGTGTAGGGGGTCTTGCTGGGGGTAGTGTGTCAGGGTTTAGGGCGGTGCAGTGGTGTTCGTGCAGTGTAGGGGGTCGTGCTGGGGGTGGTGTTTCAGGGTTTAGGGCAGTGCAGTGGTGTTCTGGCAGTGTAGGGGGTCATGCTGGGGGTGGGGTTTCAGGGTTTAGGGCAGTACAGTGGTGTTCGGGCAGTGTAGGGGGTCGTGCAGGGGGTGGTGTTTCAGGGTTTAGGGCAGTGCAGTGGAGTTCGGGCAGTGTAGGGGGTCGTGCTGGGGCTGGTGTTTCAGGGTTTAGGGCAGTGCAGTGGTGTTCGGGCAGTGTAGGGGGTCTTGCTGGGGGTGGTGTTTCAGGGTTTAGGGCAGTTGTGTTCGGGCAGTGTAGGGGGCCTTGCTGGGGGTGATGTTTCAGGGTTTAGGGCAGTGCAGTGGTGTTCGGGCAGTGTAGGGGGTCTTGCTGGGGGTAGTGTTTCAGGGTTTAGGGCAGTGCAGTGGTGTTCGTGCAGTATAGGGGGTCGTGCTGGGGATGGTGTTTCTGGGTTTAGGGCAGTGCAGTAGTGTTCGAGCAGTGTAGGGGGTTGTGCAGGGGTGGTGTTTCAGGGTTTAGTGCAGTGGTGTTCGGGCAGTGTAGGGGGTCGCGCTGGGGGTGGTGTTTCAGGGTTTAGGGCAGTGCAGTGGTGTTCGGGCAGTGTAGGGGGTCATGCATGGGGTGGTGTTTCAGGGTTTAGGGCAGTGCAGTGGTGTTCGGGCAGTGTAGGGTGTTGTGCTGGGGCTGGTGTTTCAGGGTTCAGGGCAGTGCAGTGGTGTTCAGGCAGTGTAGGGGGTCGTGCTGAGGCTGGTGTTTCACGGTGTAGGGCAGTGCAGTGGTGTTCGGGCAGTGTAGGGGGTCGTGCTGGGGCTGGTGTTTCAGGGTTTAGGGCAGTGCAGTGGTGTTCGGGCAGTGTAGGTGGTCGTGCTGGGGCTGGTGTTTCAGGGTTTAGGGCAGTGCAGTGGTGTTCGGGCAGTGTAGGGGGTCATGCTGGGGCTGGTGTTTCAGGGTTTAGGGCAGTGCAGTGGTGCTCAGGCAGTGTAGGGGGTCGTGCTGGGGGTGATGTTTCAGGGTTTAGGGCAGTGCAGTGGTGTTCGGGCAGTGTAGGGGGTCATGCAGGGGCTGGTGTTTCAGTGTTTAGGGCAGTGCAGTGGTGTTCGGGCAGTGTAGGGGGTCGTGCTGGGGGTAGTGTTTTAGGGTTTAGGGTCGTGCAGTGGTGCTTGTGTAGTGTAGGGGGTCGTGCTGGGGGTAGTGTTTTAGGGTAGTGCAGTGGTGTTTGTGTAGTGTAGGGGGTCATGTTTTAGGGTAGTGCAGTGGTGTTTGGGTAGTGTAGGGGGTCGTGCTGGTGGTAGTGTTTTAGGATTTAGGTTAGTGCAGTGGTGTTTGGGTAGTGTAGGGGGTCGTGCTGGGGGTAGTGTTTTAGGGTTTAGGATAGTGCAGTGGTGCTTGTGTAGTGTAGGGGGTCGTGCTGGGGGTAGTGTTTTAGGGTTTAAGGTAGTGCAGTGGTGTTTTTGTAGTGTAGGGGGGTCATGTTTTAAGATGCAATGCTCCAATACCTGACCAGTCTGCACTACATAAAACTGCAAAAAAAACTAAAAATAAAAAGTGTTTTGCACACTTTTGTCATTGGGCTATATGTGGGCTACATCTGGGTAATATTTGTGCTACATTTGGGCTCTTTTTTCACTGGTGGCCATCTTGGAAGACTTCTTTGTTATGAAGTTTCCTAATTTCTTCATTTACTGCAGTCTCCTCAGTAGGAAATGCTTTCAGTTTTTTACTTTGATTCCATCAAGAAGGCATTCAGATGTCACAAATGCCATACATTCAGAATGTTAGCACTCTAGTTGCTCATTAGATCACTGGAGTAAAGCTACTGCTCACCAGGGAGTTAACTGGTAGTCTGCTGCTGGTATTGAAAGTGATTGTTTCAGTCTGTATGTCAGAATTTTCTAATGAAATAGAAGAGGATTTGAGATCTCACTTAAAACATGCCCTAATTTTTCTTTCAGCAGCACTAACCATAATTTCTATTTCAAAAAGAACCCCTCATTTTGTTCCTTTTTAAATTTAAATGTTTTAAGTGTTACTGGTTTATTCCAATCAAGATGGCTTCAGGTGTGCCATACTTTTGTCATAAGTAAGGCTGTTAGCGCTCTAGTTGTTCTTTAGAACACTCTGGGAAGCTGCAGTAGAACACAAAGGCATCAACTGGCAGGCTGCTCCTGTTGAAATATAACCGGAAGATATTTGAGATCACACTTGAAACATGTCCTAATTTTTCTTTCTACAGCACTAACCATAATTTCTATGACAAAATGAACCCCATCATTTTGTTCCTTTTTAAATTAAATTGTTTAAGTGTTACCAGTTTATTCCAATCAAGATGGCTTCAGGTGTGCCATACTTTTGTCATAAGTAAGGCTGTTAGCACTCTAGTTGTTCTTTAGAACACTCTGGGAAGCTGCAGTAGAACACAAAGGAATCAACTGACAGTCTCTGCCCTTGTTGGATGTACATGTTTTACTGAGAATGTCAGACTTCATTCTCACATGAGTGAGAAAGATAATGTGAATTTACAGAAAATATGCTCTCATTTTAGCTTCTGGAGCACCTTCCAAACCTCCATGGGACAAGCATGAGAAAATAGTGTTCTCTCAAACATGATTCATGATATCCCAGCAGAAGGTTTTTCACATGGTAAAATCACCTTAGAATACACCACAATTCCTAAAATTAGTTTGGTACCATCAACAAATAAATTCTAATGTAACTAAAGCCTGTTATCACCCTTTATAGTTCTCCTTTTGGTGACCCTCAAAATCTTCTATTCACTACAATGCATTTCAATGAGGTACTATCATTTATATTGGTCCCAAGATGGCTGCCAGCAATTCCAGGATGAAGTGCTGACAGCCAATCAGATCTCACGATGACATGTGTGGTTAGGCTCCGCCCAGATATATATGTGACTTTACTTTTGATTTTCTCAGGAACTACTGAACGGATTTACACCATTTAAGCAAAAGGCACGACACTGAACCAAGGGCTACCTCTTTGCCAAATTTGGTGTAATTCCGTTCAGCAGTTCGGACACCATAAAAGGTCTGATATATTCCTGAGATGTATTCACCATTCTCTATTTGGTGCCTGTTGGTGGGGAATAAGAAAAACCAAGTTGGAAGCAGGCTACAAAAGACCGTAGAATGTTCAATAGTTTGGACAAGCTTTTCATGATGAATTGTTTTGAAAGCCACTGGCAAATCTAGACCATCCTTCCTCCAGTAAGAGTTGCATGTCATTTAGGATTTTCAACCTGGCTGTTTCTAAAATGAAACTAGGCTGAAAGACAGATTGCATTTAAAGATTAGGATTTAATTGATTTTCAGTGATTCTTTCCCTTACTTTCCCTAGTCAAGGGACTTTGGATACCAGTTAAAAGTTGATTAAAAGGTCTGGATTAACTTTTTTTAAAAGGAGTGTTTTAACCAGTTATTATTGATTAAGGGAAAATGACTTCACTTAGGGGCCTATTACGATGTTGGGCGGACTCGCGTCCGCCCGACACTGTCTCGGAACTGGGACCGACCGTCTTCCGGTTGGCAGTCCCGACCTCCTGATTAGGAAGTGACAAAACACTGTTCCGTTGCATTCTAAAATTTCCCTATGATAGCATGTATTCCAGCCGTAACCCGGCTGTATTACATGCTCCCATAGGGAAATGGGAGGTGGTGTTAACCCCTGCACCCCTTGGCAGGCACCAGGTGAAGGTGCCTGCCACAGGGTGCAGGGATTAAGCCCCTCGGGCCCCAACCGGAGGTGGGGCACCTAAGGGTCCATGCTAGGGGCCCCCAAACACGCTTTCCGAAAGGATTTCCATGTAGGAAAGGCCAGCATGGAAACCCTGCCAGAAACCTGCATTGTAATCCCAAGGGCGGAAAGACCATCCTTTGGGATTACAGGCCAGCCTTCGACTCGCTGATGGGCTCCTTGAGCCTGTTGGAAGCCAGCCGGAATGACCAGCCAATTTAGATTCCGACCACCTGCATTGTAATGCGGAGGTCAGAAAGTAAACCGAGACGCGGCTTGGTAAGGCTCCGACCGTCGGTTGGATCCTTTCCAGGCCGCATCGTAATCGGCCCTTAGTGTTGTGCTTATCATGTTACACCAGTAGGATTCAAATATGTAAAAGTTTTCTTTGTGGAAATTTTCAGGCAAATGGTCTAGAAAGTAAGGTGAGGGTTTGAACAACTTACTCATTGAAAATAGATCATTAGTTTGGCCTCATGAAAAGTATTCCAGGTGCCTGTAGTTCCTGGAGGAATTTATTTTTTGAGTGGTTTACATCAGATATTTTGTTAAAAACCAGGCTTGGGTGCATTTTAGGCAGACTTTAAACCTCTGTGTGCTGTTGCTTGTGAAGCACAGACAGAATATCGGGTTTTAAATGTCGAAATACACAAATATCGAGTTGGAAATATCGTGATACAGAAATATCAACAGCAAGAATATCGTGGTCAAGAATATCGACATTAAGGTAAGAAATATAGTTTTTGAAAATATCGAAGTCATTAATATCGTTTGCAAAAATATAGGGGCATATTATCAACGTGATTATCGCCGCTTTAGCGGGACTTTTTCCCGCTAAAGCGGCGATAATTAAATCGCCCTATTAGCAAGCTGTCGCTAACTGCTGTTAGCGACAGCTTCTAGGCGATAGCGACCGGGTTGGGTGCCGCTTTGCATGCCAGCGATATTTATCGCTAATGGCATGCAAAGTAAGCGTTCCCAACCTAAAAGCGACTGGAAACAGTCGCTAAGGTCGCTATCGCCTATTAGCGAGGCAGGGGAGGTGATTAACGAACCAGCGCTAAACACGTTTAGCGCTGGTTTGTTAACGCCTGGTCCAGACCTGTCTTAGCCATGTAATCCAATGGGAGGTGGATTACATGGCTAAATCCCCTCGCCCTATTAGCAAGCTAACACTGGTCACAGTGCGAATATCGCTTGTTTTCAAGCGATATTCACACTGTTCTCCAGGGTTTCTATCGCTTTGGAGATAGGCGTTGCTGATAGCACGCTATCTCCGCAATAGAAACCTGCGATAGCCGGCGATAATTATCCTAGCACTAACTTCGCTTAGCGATAATTATTGCCGGTTATTGCTAATAGGCCCCCCAGTTGTTTAAAATATCGATTTTTTAATTACTGTTATGTATTTTAGTATGTATTTTAAAAGTATGTGACCTATTTTTTGTATAAGTATTGCTTTTGTTTTTTAATATATGTGTTACATTTTTAGTAGATTTATGTTAATAACATTTTGGGGCCGATTCCGATCTCGGCCGGTAGTGCTCCGAATCGGATTCGGATTTACCGGATCCGATTCGGAGCCCTGTTTCCCGACCGAATCGTACACGGGTCCGGCCGAGCAAGTACGATGCAGGCACCCGCGAAATCTCCGACCGACTCGAACGCGGCTTCAACACGCTCCGACCGACTCGCATGGACACGACTCGCACCGCGCTATGGAGACGTTTCCCGGCCGGGTAAGTACGATGCGCGCCGCGAGCAGTCCGACCGACTCGCGCCGTCCGGCTCGAAAAAGCTGTTGGAGCCGGACTTTGGGGGTCCGCGTCGGACCCCCCTGTACGCGTAGGCGCGCGAGTCGCACACAGGGGGGACCCATGGGTCCCCCCTACCTGTGCATGTACGCCGCGATGCGCATGGACGCGTACACGCTGTAGGGGGCGCCCTTGACCGCCTCGCACCCATTGAGTCAATGGGAGCCCGCGTACGCGTCGTACGACCGGCTCCCATTGACTTCAATGGGAGTCCGACCGAATCGAGTCCGATGGCATGCGAACGCATCGTACTCGTTCGGTCGGACTGCTAGGGTCCGATTCGGTCGGAATTCTCTCCGGGTCCGGCTCGGTCGGAGAGAATTCCGGCCCGAATCGGAATCGGCCCCTTTGTGTTTTTTAGTTCTGTAGCGGGTTGTGGGTTTATAGGGGAATAGGGTGGGAAGTAACTTAATTATAATAAATTAATTTTTTTTTTTCATTAGTATTTCTTTAATTTAGATTTTATAGTGTTAATTGTGGGAATTAGTTTATTATTAATTATTAATTGGTTGTTCATTTTTATTAATTAATTAATTGGTAATTATGTTAATTGTGTCATTTTTTTAGGAGTGGGTTGGGGGTTTATAGGGGAATAGGGTGTGAAGAAATTTAATTATAATCAAATTATTAATATTTTTTATTTATTAATATTTATTTAATTTATATTTTATACTGTTAATTGTGGGAATTAATTTATTATTAATTATTTATTAATTGGTTGTTAATTATTATTAATTAATTGGTAATTATGTTAATTGTGTCATTTTTTTAGGAGCGGGTTGTGGGTTCAAAGGGGAATTGGGTGGGAAGTAATTTAATGTAATATATTTATTAATATTTTTTATATATTGATATTTATTTGATTTATATTTTATAGTTTTAACTGAGGGAATTAATGTATTAATAATTATTTATCTATTGCTTGTTAATTATTAATAATGAATTAATTAATTGGTAATTAATTATGTTAATTGTGTGATTTTTTAGGAATGGGTGGTGGGGTTTATAGGGGAATAGGGTGGGAAGTAATTTATTTATAAATAATTAATAATTATTTCTTAATTAATGCTAATTAATTAAAATTTAAATATGTCAATTGTGTAATTAATTTGAGATGTGAGTTTTGGTGTTTATAGTGTAGGATGGGGTGGGAAGTAAATTATTTTAAATTAATTAATAAGATGTTAATTGATATTAATTTATTAATGTAAAATTAGTTATGGAAATTGTGTAATGATTTTTAGGTGTGTGTTGTGGTGTTTATTGGGGTAGAGGGTGGAAAGTAATTTAGGTTTAATTAATTAATAATTAGTTGATCATTAATGTGAATTCATTAATTGATAAATATTTATGGTAATTGTTTATTTTTATTTGGTGTGTGGATTATGGTTTTATAGGGGTAACATTTGGTGAGTAAATTAATTTGTATCTGTTTTAATTTTTTCTTAAAATTAATAATATTTGTTTAATTGATAATTAATTATGTTAAATATGGAAGAACACTTTTAAAAATGTAGATGTGTGTTGTGAATTGTGTGGCGCTATAGGGTAGGGAATACAAAATATTACATTTATGTAACAATTAATGTTTTTGATTATAAATATGTTCTATTAAAAATAGTTATTTATTTGTAAATTATTTTTAAATTTTTTTAAAATAATCTTTGTAGGGAATTTTTAGATTTTTTTAACATTATAATATGATTCTATCTTTTGTAATTTTCAATATTTTATATATGTTTTCTTTTTTAGCATCTTTTGTGTTGTAGTTGATATTTTGTTTGTTTTTAATTTTGAATTGACTTCAGTGGCATATTAATTTTTACCCCTCTGCTATCCAACACTTTCCCTATTGTTGCACTAACTGGAGTGGGAATAGTTTTTTTACCCCTCCGCTATCCAACACTTTCCCTATTGTTGCACTCACTGGAGTGGGAATAGTAATTTTTACCCCTCCGCTATCCAACACTTTCCCTACTGTTGCACTCACTGGAGTGGGAATAGTAATTTTTTCCCCTCCGCTAACCAACACTTTCCCTACGGTTGCACTCACTGGAGTGGGAATAGTAATTTTTACCTCTCCGCTATCCAACACTTTCCCTACTGTTGCACTCACTGGAGTGGGAATAGTAATTTTTACCCCTCCACTATCCAACACTTTCCCTACTGTTGCAGTTATTGGAGTGGGACTAGTAATTTTTACCCCTCCGCTATCCAACACTTTCACTACTGTTGCACTTACTGGAGTGGGAATAGTAATTTTTACCCCTCCGCTAGCCAACACTTTCCCTACTGTTGCACTCACTGGAGTGGGAATAATAATTTTTACCCCTCCGCAATCTAACACTTTTCCTACTGTTGCACTCAGAGTGGGAATAGTAATTTGTGTCCCTCCGCTTTCCAACACTTTCCCTACTGTTGCACTCACTGGAGTGGGAATAGTAATTTTTACCTCTCCGCTATCCAACACTTTCCCTACTGTTGCACTCACTGGAGTGGGAATAGTAATTTTTATCTCTCCGCTATCCAACACTTTCCCTACTGTTGCACTCACTGGAGTGGAAATAGTAATTTTTACCTCTCAGCTATTCAACACTTTCCCTACTGTTGCACTCACTGGAGTGGGAATAGTATTTTTTACCCCTCCGCTATCCAACAATTTCCCTACTGTTGCACTCACTGGAGTGGGAATAGTAATTTTTCTCCACTATCCAACACTTTCCCTACTGTTGCACTCACTGGAGTGGGAATAGTAATTTTTACCCCTACGCTATCCAACACTTTCTCTACTGTTGCACTCAATGGAGTGCAAATGTAAGTTTAAAAACTATTAAATATTTTAATGTTTTAATTTATAATATAATGTTTTTTATTAGATTTTATGTTATAGGTGTATGTATATATATATATATATATATATATATCACCACAAATTTCCTCTTTTGGAGAAAGATTTGGGAGGTGTGCCCATTATAGGGCAAGATACAAACAAATGGATGTTTTTATGCCAAACGTAAAAGCATAATAATGTGAATTATATACGATTGGGAAATGGTAACGGGTATTGTATTCACTGTATTTCTTCACTGTATTTTGAGTCACAATCACTGAATTCTGTTTGATTCACAATTTATTCACCTAATTTCACTTTATATACGTAAAAAACTACATCTACCAGAATACCAAGCGCTCAAAAAAACAGGATGTGACATAATGTCATGTGATTGATTTAAATAGAGTTGCAATCGAAGCGCTGGTTACCCGTGAGCAAGGTCTGAGGGCAGACTGAAACGCGTTGGGTTGTTGGCTGGTTGGAGAATGTTGCCGCTTTAATAAAATCTAAGAGCGTGCCATCAAATAGCCCGTGAGTGCGTGTGGATTCTTTCTCCAAAAGAGGAAATTTGTGGTGATTAATTGCAGCTGGGCTCCGCCGCTTCCACGGACCGCACCGTCATAGAGCGCCGAAAATGCCGTAAAAACGAGCCCTTCGTTGGAATATATATATATATATAGTTATTTGTAATTTTTTACGTATTTACAACATTTTAAAATAAATTAAAATTATTAGTTTTTTTATTGTTTTAAAGTAAATATATATATATTATCTACTGGCGGTCGCCAGTAGATAGTTATAGTTAAAACCTATTATCCATAGGAAATCCGCGACATTCTATTTGAAATAACGTTGGCGCCGGTTGACGAATCTTCGCGAAAGTTTCCAACTTGTTGGGGCGCTCCGGTCCGCTCCTATCCTTCTCCTAGCTCAGAGCCCTCCCGCAACCATTATGCATAAAGCCCCGGGGGTGGTGGTCCCCGGGCTTGGGGGCCCTTAGAGGCCCCCCACACATAAAATTAACCCCCCCCCAGCATGCCCCCGGGACTTGGCCCACCCGGGGGCCAATTAACATCGAAGCGCGGGAGACCGCGCTTCGATTTTTTTTTTTTCGGCAGGATTCGCGCACCCTGAGCGCATCCTGCCGATTTAAAAAAAAAAAAAAAAATTTTTTTTTGCCCAGGGGGTCCTTGTGGGACCCCCTGAGCAGACCTAGGGGGTCAGGGTGTTTCTACCCTGCCCCCTTTTTGCGCTTTGCGCACTTGTTTCTGTCCCTCGGTTCTACCGAGGGACAAAATGGCTGCCAACACTTCTTGATTTGGAGTGTTGACAGCCAATTAGCATGCAGCTCGTGATCGGGAGGGTACGCGGATCCGACGCGCCCATAGATATATATGTGATTTTAATTGTGAATTTCTCAGGAACTACTGAACGGATTTACACCATTTTAGCAAAAGGCACCAGTCTGAACCAAGGGCTACCTCTTTGCCAAATTTGGGGTATTCCGTTCAGCAGTTCGGGCTGTAGCTGCGACTAAAGGTTCCTATGGAAAAATGAATGGGGAAAACGCGTTTTGGGACCCCCTTTTTTCTCGGCCCCCGCTTGACGTATCACCCCGAGACTTTCAGGGTAGGAGCGGATCGGAGCGCCCCAACAAGTTGGAAGCTTTCGCGAAGATTCGTCAACCGACGCCAACGTTATTGCAAATAGAATGTCGCGGATTTCCTATGGATAATAGGTTGTAACTATAACTATCTACTGGCGACCGCCAGTAGATAATGTGTGTGTATA
>CAWUFW010023029.1:0-83496 GCA_963921515.1 Calotriton arnoldi | reverse complement strand
AAGGTAAGTCAGACACCAACCACAAAACACATACAACACGTACACGACACATCACACACACACAGAGGGATGCAGAATTTACTTACACCAGCAACAGCAGCACCATAGGGGCGGGATGCCCATCACCAATGCCACATATGCACACAGGGGCCTGAATGCGCACCACCACTCCCTACCCAGGGGGGCCGGATGCCAACCACCACTACCACCCTTAGCCAGGGGGTGCCAGATGCCCACCACCACTACCACCCTTACCCAGGGGGCTGGATGCCTACCACTACTACCACCCTTAGCCAGGGGGTGCCAGATGCCTACCACTACTACCACCCTAAGCCAGGGGGCTGGATGCCAACCACCACTACCACCCTTAGCCAGGGGGTGCCACATGCCCACCACCACTACCACCCTTAGCCATGGGGGTGCCAGATGCCAACCACTACTACCACCCTTAGCCAGGGGGGCTGGATGCCTACCACTACTACCACCCTCACCCAGGGGGCTGGATGCCTACCACTACTACCACCCTTAGCCAGGGGGTGCCAGATGCCTACCACCACTACCACCCTTACCCAGGGGGGGCTGGATGCCTCCCAGTACTACCACCCTCACCCAGGGGGGGCTGGATGCCTACCACAACTACCACCCTCACCCAGGGGGGGCTGGATGCCTACCACTACTACCACCCTTACCCAGGGGGGCTGGATGCCTACCACTACTACCACCCTTACCCAGGGGGGCTGGATGCCTACCACTACTACCACCCTTACCCAGGGGGCTGGATGCCCACCACCACTACCACCCTTAGCCATGGGGGTGCCAGATGCCTACCACTACTACCACCCTTAGCCAGGGGGCTGGATGCCTACCACTACTACCACCCTCACCCAGGGGGGCTGGATGCCTACCACTACTACCACCCTTAGCCAGGGGGTGCCAGATGCCCACCACCACTACCACCCTTACCCAGGGGGCTGGATGCCTACCACTATTACCACCCTTACCCAGGGGGCTTGATGCCTACCACTACTACCACCCTTAGCCAGGGGGTGCCAGATGCCCACCACCACTACCACCCTTACCCAGGGGGCTGGATGCCTACCACTACTACCACCCTTAGCCAGGGGGTGCCAGATGCCTACCACTACTACCACCCTTAGCCAGGGGGGCTGGATGCCTACCACTACTACCACCCTCACCCAGGGGGCTGGATGCCTACCACTACTACCACCCTTAACCAGGGGGTGCCAGATGCCTACCACTACTACCACCCTAAGCCAGGGGGCTGGATGCCTACCACTACTACCACCCTCACCCAGGGGGGCTGGATGCCTACCACTACTACCACCCTTAGCCAGGGGGTGCCAGATGCCCACCACCACTACCACCCTTACCCAGGGGGCTGGATGCCTACCACTACTACCACCCTTACGCAGGGGGCTGGATGCCTGTCACTACTACCACCTCTACCCATGGGGGGCTGGATGCCTACCACCAACACCACCCCCACTCATAGGATGGACAATGCATGACACAACCAGCACACCACAACCTAGGGAATGCAAGAAAAAGACATCCCCCAACACTATGACAAGCGTGTGTAGACTGTGTCAAATGCCTACAACACTGAACATGACTTTGAACATACAATGTGACCCCCTAGCACATGTGCCACACATATATGTGTGTGGCCCCCACAATGCAAGCAGGCCATGACCATTGTGGCAATGGGGTCCAAACCACCATCATCACAGTGACCAAAAGGTAAGTGTGGGGTCCATAGCTGAAGCACATTTTGAACAGTGTGGCAATGGGGTCCAAACCCCCATCATCACAGTGACCAAAATGTAAGTGTGGGGTCCATAGCTGAAGCACATTTTGAACATTGTGGCAATGGGGTCTAAACCCACATCATCACAGTGACCAAAAGGTAAGTGTGGGGTCCATAGCTGAAGCACATTTTGAACATTGTGGCAATGGGGTCCAAACCCCCATCATCACAGTGACCAAAATGTAAGTGTGGGGTCCATAGCTGAAGCACATTTTGAACAGTGTGGCAATGGGGTCCAAACCCCCATCATCACAGTGACCAAAATGTAAGTGTGGGGTCCATAGCTGATGCACATTTTGAACATTGTGGCAATGGGGTCTAACGCCCCATCACCACAGTGACCAAAAGGTAAGTGTGGGGTCCATAGCTGAAGCACATTTTGAACATTGTGGCAATGGGGTCCAAACCCCCATCATCACAGTGACCAAAATGTAAGTGTGAGGTCCATAGCTGAAGCACATTTTGAACATTGTGGCAATGGGGTCTAACGCCCCATCACCACAGTGACCAAAGGTAAGTGTGGGGTCCATAGCTGAAGCACATTTTGAACATTGTGGCAATGGGGTCCAAACCCCCATCATCACAGTGACCAAAAGGTAAGTGTTGACAAAGAAAGAGCTGCAACTGCCAAACTGCATGGATGATTCCTGGTCACAGAACATAAAACACATCAGTGGCAAAGTAGTGCATGTGTCCCATTGCAACATAAATTGGGGGAGCCAAATACTGCAGTGCAAATAAGACATACCTTTGGCCATGTGCAGACAAACAACACCCATGGGGGCTGACACTGTCAACATTCATCAATGACACAATGACAGAAGTGACCATCAGAATGCAGACCCACATATTTGCACCAATGGGCACACAAATGCAGATACCCTGTGGAGACTGTAGATGTGAGGTGAACAGATACCATACCATGGCAGCAATGGGACACACAAACCATGATCATTGTGCTGACCGATGACCTAGGAGTCCCAGGGACAGCAGGGGAAACCCACCAAACTACATACAGCCAATGGCACACCCAAGATATGCCAATGCAGTGGTGCAGATGCACAAACACAAACAGGCAGACCCACACTGCACATCATACACAACAGGTGAGGGGGGGTGCCAGTGTCCCCAGGCAACCACACAACACATGAGGAGACCTGAATACCAATCATACAGATGTGCATACAGTGCCACACAAAGGTAACTCATGGATCCAAATCCCCTATGTGGGCAAGCAGGCATTGTCAGATGAGAGGGAGCACAAATCACACATGTCACACAGGCACGTAGGAACAGCAACTGACACAGCAAGACACAGACACACCACAGCACTACCCCCAGGGCCCCCACAATGTGGTGACCCTGGGCTGCATTACAATCCCACTGTGATGACAAAGCTAAATGTCGTTCACACTGTGAACCACAGTCATGTGTCCTGAGCAACAAACTACCATCACACCTACACAAGCACAAATCAATCAGCATGGCCAGTAAGCCAAGGCCAACATGGAGGCAGGGGCCTAGCCGGGCAACAACTCTCATCTGCACACACTCAACCCCACACCCCTCGACCTCCAACAATGTGCAGCAGTGAAGCACACAAGCACTGGTGACATTGCACATGCACCCATGACTATTCCAGGGTGGTGGGTGGGAACCAAGGTGCAGAAACACATCACACATGGCCACTCAACAAGACTCCTGAATGTCTGACACACTGCACACTACGCTGTACATGGACATGACGGCAATACCACACCAACCAATGGGATCCCAGCCACAGTCACACACCAATGAAGAAGCCAAGGTTACCCACAAAGAACACACATAGACAACAACCAACATTGCAGCCCGGACCCTGAGGAGTGCCAGCAGTCACACACACAACATGTCACAATCACTGAAAGATAACACAAACTGGAAATCACATGACAGGGGCAAACAACAAGTGCCAAGGGGAAACCTGACTGTGACCCATCTGCGTCTGCACACAAACTCAGCCCTGACAGCAAACACACCTATGGGTGACACCCTGATGACCAGTAATGTGCCATGCACCCACATCACAGAGAACCCAGGGAGAAGACTTTGGGGGAACATAGGTCAACTCAGCAAGCATCACAAACAGGTACAACACTAGGGATCACAGCATGCACAGCTAAACGGAAGTGAACACACAGACATGCACATACAGCACACACCTTGGGCGCAGGCAATGTCACAGGAGTACACACTGCCATGAGGGGACTCCACTCCTGTGTGAGGAAAGCTGCCCCATATGTTGCCTCAGTAGGGCCCCATCATGTCAGCTGAGCACTTGGTCACACAATCAACAATTAGCACCAAATGAGGGCTCCCGTCACATCAGCCTGGTCATGGAAGTGCCAACGAAATCATCAGCACAGATCCAACACACTTGTATAGCAATGTTGCACCGACAACACAGATGAGTCCTTCCCCATTGATGCCCAAACCTGCATGTCCAGTGGAGATGGCCACACGGTCAGGGAAGTAGACGGATTGAACAATGGCAGGCACAACAGATGTGCAGGGGTGGAAGCCACAGATGTGAAATAGCTAATCTAAGTAGGAAATCCCATTGCCAAATACTGAACACATGAAACCCTCAGATGCTGCTATGGATGACATGGATACACCACAGGATAGGACACATTCCCCCTGGACCACATGGGTTCCTGCACAGTAACACTTCATTATCATGAGACCAAATATCACCATCACTGCAGCAAGGGCATGGTTAGCATCATCAACAACATGTACATCAGAAGCATAAGCACTAGAGAACAGAAAGTTGCTTTATTCAGCATATGTGTGTAATGAAAACAAAGTCCAGAAAAAACACAAAGGCCAATGGCCAGTCCATTGTCAAAGTCCAAACAGGGTGACAGTGGCAGATGTCACCCTACGCATGCCTGCACAAAACCAGGGACAATCCACTAGGAGGGGCAACCGGGGGGCAGGCCAGGCACCGCAGGGACAGGATCAGGGCTCACCAGGAGGAAGCAGGGAAGGGGTGGTGGGTGCTGGAGAGCCACTGACAACTGCAGTGGAGGTGTCTGACATGGTGTGTGCCGGCACAACTTGGGGGCATGACTCAGATGTTGTGGGTGCCGGCACGACTGCAGTGGACCCTGCAGATGGAGTGGACAGGTCCGCCACTGCAGTGCCCAAGTCAGACAGGGTGGTAGTGGACTCCACTGCAGTGCCTACCACCAGGGGAGGAGAATGGGGAACAGGCAAGGTGGGCTGGACAGAGGGGAGGACACCCTCACCACATCAGTGGCACAGACAAGCGTAGCGGGGGTGTGGTGCCGGGAGAGCAAGTGGCAGGGGGAGAAGGCCGGATCCTCTTGGGGATGGTATATCTGTGGGTGGGGGAACCTGGGGCAGGGTGTGGTGGGGCACCTGTGGAGTGGGGGCCTGAGGGATGGAGGAAGGAGACCTGGTGCCTGAGCTGCAGGGCGGCGGCGGGGTCTTGCTCTTACGACTCTGGGGGGACTTGCGGGTGGGGGCCTCAGTCTGTCTGCGCCTGGGGGAGGGTGTCCGGGGGCGAGGGGCACTCTGCTCCATGTGGGTGGGCTTCCTCTTCCCCCTGAATGCTGTATCAGCTGGATCGGAGGGGAAGAGGCCGAGGTCACTGAGGAAGAGCCGCTGGGTCTTTGGGGTTGCAGGTGAGGCAAGGAGGGTGTTTTGGAGGGAGAGGCAACTGAGGACTGCGCAGTGCTCGTGGATGCGTGTGTGTGTTCCAGGGCCCCATCCCCTGTGAGTCTGGTTTCAGTCCCCTGACTGTGCGTGCGTGTGCGTTTTGTTTGTGGCGTGTGTGTCTGTGTGCTGGATGTGTGTGTGCTGGTGTGTGCCTGTGCCGGTGTGTGTGTGCTTGGGACGGGTAAGGTGCTGGGGAGTGTGGATGGAGCAGAGGCAGGAGGGGTGAGGGACTGTCTGAGGAGGGACACTGCTGCCGTCAGGGAGGAGTCCATGGACCTATTGCCCCTCTGTAGGTCAGACATGCCCGATGAGATGCCCTCCATGAACGACACCAGCTGAGTCAACAGAGCGGTGTGCGCATGGAGGACACTCAGCATGGCTGTCTGCCCTACATGGAGCTGGCGAAGGAGGTACACAGACTCCTCACTCAGGGCAGCAGGGGACACAGGGGCAGGGGTGCGGTGCCTGGCCCAAAGGAGACACGCTCCCGAACATGGGAGCCTCCACGGACCTGGGGAATGGGAGCCGATGGGAGGGCGGTGGTGGTGCTGGTGGTGGCAGGGACAGCAACACTAGCTGGGGTGTGGTGGCTGCTGATACCCACCTCCATAAGGGAGTCATCCTCCGAGTTGCTCTGGTCCTCAGCTGAGGTGGATGGTGCTGAGGACTCCTCGGTGTGGCTCCCCTCGCCCTCTGTGCCACTGGGTCCCTCCGACCACTCCTCGGCTGCTGACCCAGTCTGGCTCTCCGGCTCCTCCTGGTCCGTGGAACTGTCCCCTTCCGTGGCCGTAGATGTAGCTGCAAACAATGGGGAAACAGACAGACATCAGTCACCTGCACCAAACGCACACACCACTGTGAGCACAGCACATTACAGAGCAAGCCCTGGCATCATTAGTTGTACACTGCTAAAAGTGCCCTAACTGAACAGGAGAAGCCAATTGTCAGTCTGATGCCAACCATGGCACTCACATCCCACATGGCCTTGCACCCATCTGTCTGGTGTCTGTTGGATAGCAACACCCCAGTGTGGACACATGCACCAACTACACAGTAGTTGGACAGTGCAGAGGACACGGTGTAGCATGTGGACATGCACACATCACAACTCTTGCCACTGAGTCAGTACAGGTTTCCGGATGAAAGGGACGCCCAGAGTCAAATAGGAAATGCATGTGATGCATACCAGCGACAGACACCATGATGCACCCATGTCCTGATAGCCATCACCACAATGGTGTGCATGTAGCACATGTCACTCCCCTGCAGGATCACCAATAAGTAGACACATGCCATGGCGGAGGCATGACTGCTAAGTCATACATCACTGTCTCAGTGATGTATGACTTGGCAGCCAGACAACAACACTCTGCACTGTGTCACAATAGTAGGTCATGGGGAATGCAAGTCCTGGAGCTGCACAAGTGCACATGTACATCCCCCACACAACACATCATCTTAACCCTCATCTGTCCAGGTCATACCGATTGAACATATGGGAGACCTGTGACACTACCCTCTGAACCTGAGCCCCTCACAATCTGCTGTGAATGGGGAACAGCTGCCTGAACTTCACATTCGCATACCCCAGTCTGCACGGGCAGCTGATCAAACACCTATGTGACACACAAGTATCGTCTCCTATGGTCACATCTCCAGTGGCATGCTGAGCCCCTACCGAGAAACACCCCAGCAGTCCTGGCAACAAATCCACAGCACACTGACACAGAGGCAGACACCTGAGGGGTCAAATCACTGCGCACAATGTGTCAGCTGATACACGGGAGTGGGAGTACAGAGTGCATTGCATGGCCTGGAGTAGGCATGACTGTCCTGCCCCACATGAATGAGGGATGAGCCCTGGACAGTGGATAGCTGGCTATGTATGTGGGACACACGTAATCTGCACACTCCTGGGGCCCAAACATTGTTCCCACCCGCTGCATGGGTGTGTGCCACATACCCCAGGCACATGTGGTGGCTCAGCTCAGCAAGTGGACCGCATATCAAAGCAACACGCAGATTACATGTCCGAACACAGGCGTTGTGTGAACAATGGACCCACCCATGATGCCCACAACAGAGTTAGGGAAACAGATGCTGTCCCCCACCTTTAGTGAAGCAAACTGCAAGGACACAGTCCCAAGTGACACAATTCCCTGAATGTAAGGGCCACACCTGGGTATCAGATGAGGAGTGGGCAGTGCACAATAGAGGGACATGGCTCCTGGACAACATGACTGCTGTACTGTGGCAGTTTAACCAGGCCAGAGGAGGGCACATAGCATGTAATACAGAGTTCACAGTGCAGTCTTTGACTCACCCCTCCTTGCTGCTGTCTGGCCTTCAGCTGCCCATCCAGGTCTGGAAACACCACCGCTCGGATCTGGAGCATGTGGGGGTCAGGGTCCGTGTTCCGCCCCTCCTGCGAGGAGGCGACAGCTTCAGCTGGACCCGTGCAATCCTCCGGGTCCAGCCCCGAAGGTCCTGCCACCTCTTCTGGCAGTTGCGGATCCGGCGTTTGTAGACCCCCACGGACCGGACAGCCCGGACGATGTCCTTCCAGATCTCCTGCTTCCGATGGGCATTAACCTGTCAGGATGACAAAGTGAAAAGGCCATTACTACACATGCAACATATCCGTGCATGACACAGTTGTATATACATGTCTCAATCACAGGGGCACATGATGTACACAGGCAGTGCAAAGCTGCCCATGGACAGTTTGCCAGAAGTCACTACATGGTATCATTGCATGGGAAGTAAAACCTTGTTCAAATGCACTGTCACTGCACCATACCTGTCCAGTGCATGTCACTACACACTATGGGTGGTGACAACTACTCAGTGAGCCTGCTAGCCAGTGGCGTGCAGACTTTCAGCCTTGCTAGTCAGACAAAATGCACATTCAGAAAGGCAGTGCACAGAACACTCACCTGCTCCCCTGGTGTCCCATACAGCTTGCTGTACTGTGGAAGTAGGCTGTCCAGCAGGGCCTGGTTCTCCTCAAGGCTGAAGGCTGGGGCTCTCTCCACAGTACGCGCCATTGCAGGGTCCAGAGGGGCAGAGACAGCAGCAGTGCAGTGGCAGATGTCGTCCTGGAGCATGTAGTGCAGGCAAGTGAGCTCTCAGGGGAACAGCCAGCAATATATATGTGGTGGAGAGGCAGATACTGTCCCTTGTGTCCAAAGTGATAGGTCCAAGTCGTTTGCATCTTCTGAATCTGGCCAATCCATGGAATAGCAGCACCAATACACGCCCACAGCATCCTTCAAATCTTCAACTTCATGACATACATGATTTTGCAACATTGTTGTGGGTGACCAACTGAATTTCCAGCAACCGACTCGTTCGAATCTCGAAACACGTCCGTTGCCAGGCTAGAGCCATTGTCAATGGGTGCGCACCGATCGGTCCATTGCTGATCAACGCGTACAGGGGTACAACGCGTACCCGCACATTGAATGCAATGGGCCGGCCGGGGCACCGATCGGTCCATTGTGGTACAACGCGTACAGGGGTACAACGCGTACCCGCACACATTGAATGCAATGGGCCGGCCGGGGGCACCGATCGGTCCATTGCGTGTTCAACGCGTACAGGGGTACAACGCGTACCCGCACACATTGAATGCAATGGGCCGGCCGGGGGCACCGGTCGGTCCATTGCGGTACAACAGCGTACAGGGGTACAACGCGTACCCGCACACATTGAATGCAATGGGCCGGCCGGGGCACCGATCGGTCCATTGCTGCATAACGCGTACAGGGGTACAACGCGTACCCGCACACATTGAATGCAATGGGCCGGCCGGGGGCACCGATCGGTCCATTGCTGGTACAACGCGTACAGGGGTACAACGCGTACCCGCACACATTGAATGCAATGGGCCGGGGGCACCGATCGGTCCATTGCGGTACAACGCGTACAGGGGTACAACGCGTACCCGCACACATTGAATGCAATGGGCTGGCCAAGGGCACCGATCGGTCCATTGCGGTACAACGCGTACAGGGGTACAACGCGTACCCGCACACATTGAATGCAATGGGCCGGCCGGGGGCACCGATCGGTCCATTGCGGTACAACGCGTACCCGCACACATTGAATGCAATGGGCCGGCCGGGGGCACCGATCGGTCCATTGCGGTACAACGCGTACAGGGGTACAACGCGTACCTGCACACATTGAATGCAATGGGCCGGCCGGGGGCACCGATCGGTCCATTGCTGTTCAACGCATCCCTGTACAAGTGATATGTCACCATGCCTGTCTCAGATGGACATATGCCAGCCACAGATAGCTCCCAGGGAGTGAGGGGCACACCTACAACACGACAGCCTGTCCAAACTGTATGATAAGGCATGTAAGGCTGCATTTCCTATTGTGTGTATGTTGGTGTACATGTTGTCCTGTGGGTGTCACCTGGGGGCAGCCACCCCCAGGCTGTGCACGTGTTCATGGGGACAGGATCCTGGGTGTTACGTGTACATGACCACTGTGATGTGCAACTGTTCATATCTGTGCATGTGCCATGGTCACATTTCACGGTGGTGTATGTGTATGTCATGTCACATACCCCGTGAGTCCCATGTGGGACGGTATGTTTGAGCCAGGGTGTCCCAGTGGCACAATAGTGATGGTCCTCCACAGTCTGTGTGCATGTAGTGTTTACAATGTCTCTGATTTCATGTGCACAATGGGAGACAGTCTCCACATCCACGTTGTGTGTGCATGGACTTTGATGTTGCGCGTGTGTGTGTCACAGACGTCCATGTCTGTCCTGCAGTGGCAAGTGGGACCACTACCTGTGGGGGTCATAGTTGTTTTGCTGTGGTGTATACATGATACTCCATGTAATGCCAGTGTCCATGTGGCAATACAGGGTCCCTGGGAATGTACCTGTCGTTGAGCTGTGATGCCTGGGGCACATCTGTCCTCACATGTCACTGTGGGGGGTGATTGTGACACGGCAGCAGGAGATGGGAACTGTGACACGGCCTCATGATATCCAATGGGCCAACCTGGGACTTATTGATGCCACTTGTTGAACCGTGATGACAGATGTTGGCCATGTATGTACCATACATGTCCTTACGGAACTGCACACTTCATGTAGTTGTGCCTCATAATGATGTATGTTGGGATATTGAGTGTGTTCAATGCCGCATATGTGGGCTGACTGACAATCTTGCTTTCTTCTCCTCTGCACTGCAGGGCTCCTGCTGTCCATCGACCATTCCCAGACCTGGCAACGATGGTGGAACGGGACAGCATCCGACGGTACCGCTTCACCAGGCAGCTGATTGAGGATTTGGCAGTGCAGTTGGCCCCACATTTGCAGCCTGGCCGGCCGTATCCTGCAGCGCTGACCTCCAAGGTGAAGGTGATGGCAGCCCTACACTTCTTTGCCACCGGTACCTTCCAACATACTGTGGCGACTGCTGGTGGGATGTCACAGACCATGTTGAGCCGTGTGCTCCGCGATGTTTTGGCGGCAATGTTGCTATTCCTGAACCGGTACATCTATTTCCCTAGACTGCAACGACTCACTGACGTGAAGAGTGACTTCTATGCCCTGGGGAGGATGCCGCATGTCATTGGCTCCATTGATGGGACACATGTGGCTTTGGTACCACCACAGGCCCAGGAGCAGGCCTACAGGAACCGCAAGCACTACCACTCGGTCAATGCACTGGTGGTGTGTCTTGCAGATATGACCATCACACACGTGTGTGCCCGTTTCCCTGGTTCAGCACACGATGCCTTTGTGATGAGGAGTAGTCGCAGCCCCAGGATGATGGCACAGATGCAGAACCAGCGTGCCTGGCTTGTCGGTGTGTACTGACTTTGTGCCATTGTGTTTGATCTGATCTGTAGTATTCTGCCCACTTTTCCAAGTCAGCTAATGTGCACTTGTCTGTCCGTAGGTGACTCGGGATACCCCAACATGCCGTGGTTGCTGACACCCCTCAGGAACCCTGTGACACCAGCCCAGATGCGCTACAATGAGGCACATGGTCGGACCAGGAGAGTGATTGAGCGGACATTTGGTCTCCTGAAGAGCCGCTTCCGCTGCCTGGACAAGACCGGAGGGTCCCTCCCATATGCCCCTGCGAAAGTGTGCAAGATTATCATCGTCTGCTGCATGCTCCACAACCTGGCAGTGCGGAAGGAGTTGCCTCTCATCCAGGATGACAATGACCAACATCCGCCACCTGTGGAGGATCCTGGCCTGGACCACGATGCCAGTGATGATGATGATGATGAGGGTGATGTCCGCACACAGCTCAACACCAACTTCTTTAGCTGAATGTGAGTATCCTGAGGTGTCATGTCAATGATGTGAGTTGGCATGACATGTGTAGGTGGTGCTCTGGTGCTGTTGGAGTGTGTCCATGGGCTACTTGACTGGATGTGTGTAGCGATGTGTGCTTACAGGTGGTCTGTACTCCCCAACAGTGTTGACATGCTAACTTGGTTCTGGGTCGGTATCTTGTAACATGTATTGTGCATGAGTTTTGCTGTTCTGTCCTGTTCTCCATTGCTTTTGACTGTGTGTCATTTCTGTCCTTCACAGGGTACTTTCAGATTCGTTTGGTCAACTGTGTCCACCGACGACGTGATTGTACTTCCAGGGTGGTAGCTGTTGTGTCCCTACAGGTGATGTGCGCCACACCCATGGACTTCCTTCCTTCTACAGTTGTTGACTGTGTGCCCGCTGCCAGGTGGGATTACCTTGCATCTGTAGTGGTTACGACATGTTGCAACTGTGTAATAAACCTGTGCTTCACTTTGTTATGTGCGTTGTCTGTGGTCACACATTTGACTGCCATTTGCTTACTGCACCTGTGGGCTACTTGACTACAACTGGGAATAGGTGTGGTGTCTGTGCATTGCACCGTCTTTCCTGGCAACTTCAGTGTAGGCAATGAGTCAGATGGCCTAGGTGTGTATGTGTTGTGTAGCCCTGGTGGTGTGTCTCCCTCATATGTGTCACGTTGCCTTTACTCACATGCCTGTGTTGTACTTGCTGTTGCAGTTCGCATACACAGTGTAATTTTGCAGTTCATCATCCCCATAACAGCACCCATGTTGGAATCACAACAGATGCAAGTATGGTGTATTAGTGTGTTTATTGTGATACATTTGTGTGAATAGTGCATAGGATGGGTAGTGCTGTACATATATCTTGCAATCTGAAGTTCCTAGGTGAATTGAAAGTCCTGCTAGACAAAATCCCCGGTATCGGGGCCACAGTTGTCTGAGACATTGGTCCAACTTGTACTCCCCATGCAATGTGTGGGAGTTGTGTTGCCGTCAACAGGGTGAACAGTCTGTGCACAAAGGTGAACATCCAGAACAGGTTCAGGCTTCCTGGGAGTTGCGCTTGGCCATCGGCCTCTCACTTGCCCCTCCTCGGACGACCCCTCTTCTTTGGGGGCCCCTCAAGTACAGGCTGCTGCGGTGCAGGGGACTCTCCGCCAGAGTCATCCTCCCTCCCTGTGGCAGTTGCAGTTTGTTCAGCACCAGATGTTGTTGGCACACAGGGAGGTGTGGACTGGTTGCTGTTCATCTGGCGGAGGCATTGTAAAATGTCCCTGTGCACCGCCGTCATCTCATGCAGTGCGTCCCACTTGGACTCCACGCGGGACATGTGTGAGTCCACGTGGGACATGTGTGAGTCCAAGCGGGCCTGATGGGCAGCCTGCTGCTGTTTCATGTCTCTGAGGAGCCCCACTACCTGGCTGAGATCTCCGGGTGCTGGACTGGTACGCATCAGCTATGCGTACCAGTTGTGGGTCATCATGCACACAAGCAACCTCTGCAAGCAGCGACCTCTGTCTCCCACCCCTCCCACCACCCCAGCCAACATGTGCAGTGCGTGCAGTGGCACGCACAGATGACCCTGGTCCACCTTGGGGGTTGGTGGTGGTGGTGGTGTCCATGGCCCCACGTTGGTCCAGGGTCCCTGTGCTGGTGTTGCTCCTTGTTCTGTCCATGTCGGCAGGGATGGTATTTGTGGTGACAGTCGTTGGAGGGGTGGGTGCAGGGGGTGCAGCTGGTGGTCCTGCTGGTGCTGCAGCTGGTGGTCCTGCTGGTGCTGCATGTAGACTTGCACCGGATGTGCCAGGTTGGTCTTCTTTGTCCGAGGAGGGCAGAGGCTGTACGACACCAGTGAGCTCCGCATCCTCTTGAGCCTGGGACTGGGACTCTTCAGCATCTGCTGCTGTGTCCCCATCATCACCTGTTTTTGGGAGACACACACAATGTATGTTATGTTTCTGCAGGCATCAATGGTTGACACACCTGACAGTTGTGACTGTGCCTCTGGGTGCGGGCCTGTACATTGCATTGTCCTAAGTCGTCACAGTCAGGGGTTGATATTGGTGTGGAACATTGTCCTGCATTATTTGGGCATTTCTATGTATTTGTTGGGGTGTGAACATGGTCTGCATTGGTTGTATTTGGTTGACAGCCGGCCCTCCTTCCCACCCAGCCAGTCAGTTATCCCACCATGGACTGTGCTTGCATTGCAGGGAGTGGAAGTTGTCTCTCAGGATGTCAGTCAGTGGTGTCCTGCTGTTTGTTGGTGCACAGTTGCCAGCAGGGCCTTGTGCTCCCCACAGCAGTAGCCAGTGTCAGCCATCTTGTGAGTCCTTCTCCACTCCCTGTGATGTGAGCATGGTTCAGGGTGGTGTTGATGGGACAGTTGTGGGGGTGAGCTATGTCTGTGACTGTGACTCCCATCATGCTATTGGCTCCACCCCACTTCCCAGCATGCCCATGCTTACTTGCTTTTGTGGTGAGTTCAGTGTGTGTGGGTGTGAGGGCAATGGCAAGATGGCTGACAGTGGTGTCCTGCTGTTGGTTGGTGTGCAGTTCCCAGCATGCCCTTGTGCTCCCTGTGAGAAGTTGGCCTGGCATATGCTGTCCACTAATTATAGTGGGCACCTTGCACCAGTCCAAATCGACTCTTATGGTAGGTAGGTTAAAGACAACCTTATTGAAAGCTATCCTAGTGGTAGCTGTGGAGAGCAGCCTTCAGGCTAAGTCTTGAAGGAATGTAAAGCAGCTTGTTTTACCAGTCTATAATCTCTTGAGTGACCAAATGAAAGAGCACCACACCAGGTATATATTCAAAATATATGTATTTATTACTAAACACACCCCTCTAGTCTCTTTATGAGGCTAGAGTTCGAAGTACATAGGTTATAAGATCTTAAATCACAGTAATAGCACAAATACACGTTTGGGCCCTAGGGGCGTACCAAACCATATACCAATAAAGTGGTATGCGAACCACGACTGAACTAGACACTAGGCCTAGAGCCTCTAGAAGTGCTTGGACCACAAGGAACCACCCAAGGTAGTGACACAGGGGACCCACGGGAGACGCGTGCAGTGTAAATACACAACCGCGATACGCCGTTAACTTCTATGGAGAAAGTCGGGATCGGGAAAATAGAGGAAAGGGACACTTAAAAGAGGACTAGGACAAAACCCTTTGAGATCTAGGACTTTGAAGAGTCTCTACCCACGGGAGCACCGGAGTACTCGTGTTACCTCACCCAGGGAAGCCGGGTGCATAGGTGCCTTTCGGGGTCGGGTTTCGTCGTCGGTTCTTATGGCGATCTGCTGCAAAGTGCTGCTGGCGACCAGGAGAAAAGTGTCCGGGTGGATCCAAGAGTGGATCGGAGTTCTGAAGAACCTGAAAGCAGAGGGTACAGAGTCTGGGTCACTAGCCAGTGACCAGGGAGGCGATGGACAGATGCCCACCGATGTCGAGTGCTTCAGGTGCGTTGACGGTCGTCTCGTTTCTGCAGCCACGAGGTCCAGGAGGCGTTGTCGGCGACCAGGAGCAGGATTCGGGCTGGTACACGATGTCTGTCGAGTGCTGCGGTGTCTGCGACCCGATTAGACCCAACAAGCCTTGGCAACGGCAAGTCTTTATGTAGCTGAAGATCATCGATGGTGCAGACCAGCAAGGTCTGGGGAACTCACCCAGCAAGGGTAAGTGAGGGCAGGCCTGGTGCAACCAGACTGCCAAGTAAAGAAAAGATTGGCCTTCGGTAAGGGCTACTAGCCAACGGGCTAGCGACCGCGAAGGAGCCTCGTGACGCCGCACGTGGAGCTGGCTTACAGGACACTCGTGGAGTGGGGGCCAGTGATCTTCGGTGCAAGTGGTGCTGGAGGCTAGGGCTACTCGGAGCCCAAAGCACGACTTCTTGGGAGACCCAGAAGATGGTGCACTTGCAAGTGTGCTCGGTGTCCAGGGGTCACGGTCTCACGTTACCCACGATAGCCACGGGCCTCAGCTTTGCTGGGGACTCAGGGTAGCCTCGGGGAAGTCTGAGAATCTACCTCTGGTGATGCGATGACTTCGGCGTCCGACGGGAGCTTCAGTGATGCGAACCGGACAGATGCTTCTTTGGTGCCTGCCAAGCAGGGGAGTCACTCCTTGACCCCAAGGAGATTCTTCAGTCCTCTAATCGTGAGTAGAGCGTCGAAGGTCCAGGATTCTGTTTCAGAGTTTCGTCCAGGTATAATCTAAAGTCCTAAGGACTGGGTTCCTACCTTTATTCCAAAAATAGGGGATGGACTACTCTGTGGCCCCACCTATGGGTGGGTCAGGGCAGAGGGGTGGCTACACCCCTTTCCCTTTGTCCAGTTCGCGCCAAAGCAGGGGCTGCAAGCCCCTGATCCGGTTTGAACTGGGGTATGCACAGGGACACCAAATGTGCCCCCAGTGCAGGACTTCAAAGCACCCGAAAGTGCTCCCGCCCAGCCCCAATACACATTGTCCTGTCTGGGGAGGTGGTCACACCTCCCTGGGACAGGAAACCTATTGTCCAGGCCTCCCCTGCCGGAGTTTCGTCCAGCAGCAGGAGGCCAGACTCGTGTCTGTGGCAGCAGCATCCATTTTGTGATGCCAGGGCTCTGGAAAGAAGTTACCGGACTCGTCAGAGTTAACATGCCTTTCCCTCTAGAAGGGTGGAATGCTACCCCCGCCGCCAGAATTGGCGGGGGGTAGTATTCCAAGATGTTTGACACCAAACACGACATGTTTCGGTGCAGCCATTCCATAGTTAGCATTTTACCGCGAGGATATAATGCGTTTAAGAGTATATGGTCAGGCTGCACTACAAACAGCATCAAAGATGTTCTCCGAACGCTGCAGAGGGGCCCTGCTCATGCAGGGGCACCCTCTCACATAGGAACCATGCACTCTGCCTTTAGGAATGATAAGGCCTGCCTTAGGAGTGACTTATAGGTTTATATGTGTGTATGCATTTAGTGATATAGGTAACCTATACCACAGCAAGGGGTGCATGCACCACCATACCCAGGCTGCAGTAGCAGACCTGTGGTGTCAGTTTGGATGGCCTACCAGGGGTGTCATAATATATGCTGCAGCCCCTGGCAGGCCTCTGAGGTACCTATGCCCTTGGTACATAGTATACCATATACTAGGGACTTACAAGGGCACTCCAGATCCCAATCAGTGATGTGCCTAAGGCACATGGAGACCCTTTTAAAGAGGAAACAGCTAGGCTGGGGTTCTGAATAGCAGGGCCCCAGCCAGACTAATGTCGAAAACCAGTGAAGTATCAGCAAAAAGTGGGGGTACCCCTGTGAAGCAGATCCTACTCTCCTACACAACCCCCCAAACGTAGGGACATTAAACTAACCTTGCCCAGTTAAGTCTTCATGTTCTAAGTGGAAATACCTAGATAGTCCATCTGCATTCGCATGGTTACTCCCAGGCCTATGTTCCACTGTAAAGTCCATCCCCTGTAGGGAAATGGACCACCTAAGCAGTTTGGGGTTTTCACCCTTCATTTGTTTTAGCCATAAGAGGGGCTTATGGTCTGTCTGAACCAGGAAGTGTGTACCAAACAAGTATGGCCTCAACTTCTTCAGAGCCCAGACCACAGCAAAGGCCTCCCTCTCTATGGCTGACCAACGTTTCTCTCTAGGGGTCAGCCTTCTGCTAATAAAAGCTACTGGCTGATCCTGACCTTCTTCATTCAATTGTGACAGTACAGCCCCTACCCCCAATTCAGATGCATCAGTTTGAACAATGAACTTCTTGGAGTAATCAGGACTCTGCAGAATTGGAGCAGTGCACATGGCCTGCTTGAGGTCATCAAATGCCTTTTGACAGCTAACTGTCCACTGAACCTTTTTGGGCATTTTCTTAGAAGTTAAGTCATTCAAGGGTGTCACTATTGATCCATACCCCTTGACAAATCTCCTATAGTACCCAGTCAGGCCTAAGAAGGCTCTCACCTGAGTCTGGGTAGTGGGAGCAGTCCAGTCCATGATGGTCTGGATCTTGCTCTGCAAAGGTTGAACCTGGCCTCCACCCACAAGGTGGCCCAGGTACACAACCTGACTCTGCCCTATCTGGCACTTAGTGGCCTTGATAGTCAGGCCTGCCTTTTGCAGGGCCTGTAAAACATTCCTGAGGTGGACCAGGTGATCCTCCCAGGTGGAGCTAAAGACAGCAATATCATCTAGATAAGCTGCACTATAGGCCTCCAGTCCTGTGAGAACTGTGTTCACCAACCTCTGGAAAGTGGCAGGTGCATTTTTCAGACCAAAGGGCATCACCACAAATTGATAATGCCCACTAGGGGTTGAAAATGCTGTTTTGGGCTTTGCAGCATCAGCTAGTCTGATCTGCCAGTAGCCAGCTGTTAGGTCAAATGTGCTGAGATATTTGGCAGAGGCCAAAGTATCTATGAGCTCATCTGCCCTGGGTATTGGATGGGCATCAGTCCTAGTGACTGCATTGAGGCCCCTGTAGTCTACACAAAACCTCATCTCTCTTTTCCCACCACTGGTGTGAGGTTTAGGTACTAGGACTACTGGACTAGCCCAAGGGCTATCTGAGGGCTCAATCACTCCCAATTCCAACATCTTCTGGACTTCAGTCCTGATACAGTCCCTGACATGGTCAGGTTGCCTATAAATCTTGTTTTTAATAGGCAGACTGTCCCCAGTGTCCACTTCATGAGTGCACCAGGTGGTCTGACTGGGTGTCAGAGAAAACATATGTCTAAACTGATTGAGGACTTGCCTGCAATCAGTTTGTTGCTGGGTAGTGAGGCTGCCTGCCAAGGCTACACCATCAACTGACCCATCGTCAGGGTTCTGTGAGAGCAGGTCAGGGAGTGGGTCACTCTCTTCCTCCTGCCCTTCATCAGTAGCCATGAGCAAGCCCATGTCTGCCCTGTCCACATATGGCTTAAGTCTGTTGACATGGAGAACCCTGTGGGGACTCCTGGGTGTTCCCAGGTCTACTAAGTAAGTGACCTCACCCTTCTGCTCAACAATAGTGTGGGGTCCACTCCAGTTGTCTTGGAGAGCTGCTGGGGCCACTGGCTCCAACACCCACACCTTCTGTCCTGGCTGGTAAACAGTTAGGACAGCCTTTTGGTCATGCCAGGCCTTTTGAAGTTCCTGGCTAGCCTCAAGGTTTTTGGTTGCCTTTTTCATGTACTCAGCCATCCTGGAGCGGAGACCAAGTACATAGTCCACTATATCTTGCTTTGGGGGCTTGAGAGGTAACTCCCATCCTTCCTTCACCAAGCACAGTGGACCCCTCACAGGGTGGCCAAACAGAAGTTCAAAAGGGCTGTAACCAACCCCTTCTGAGGCACCTCCCTATATGCGAATAAAAGGCAGGGCAAGAGTATGTCCCATCTACGCCTAAGCTTTTCTGGGAGCCCTTTAATCATGCCCTTCAAGGTTTTGTTGAATCTCTCAACTAAACCATTGCATTGTGGGTGATAGGGTGTGGTGAACTTATAAGTAACTCCACACTCCTTCCACATTGCCTTTAAGTACCCAGACATGAAGTTTGCACCCCTGTCTGATACCACCTCCTTAGGAAAGCCCACTCTTGAGAAAATTCCCAGGAGGGCCCTTGCCACCACAGGTGCTGTAGTGGTCCTAAGGGGTATAGCCTCTGGATACCTGGTGGCATGATCCACTACCACCAGTATAAATCTGTGCCCAGATGCTGTTTGGGGATCCATGGGACCAACAATGTCAATCCCTACCCTCTCAAAGGGCACCCCCACCACAGGTAGTGGTATCAGGGGGCCTTTGTAGTGCCACCTGCTTTGCCACTGGCTTGGCAGGTTACACAGGAAGCGACAAAACTCCTTACTGTCTTCAGACATGTGGGGCCAGTGAAAGTGAGGGACAATTCTGTCCCAAGTCTTGTTCTGGCCCAGGTGTCCTGCTAAGGGAATATCATGGGCTAGGGTCAATAGGAAGCCCCTGAACTTCAAAGGTATTACCAACCTCCTGGTAGCACCAGGCTTGGGGTCTCTACTCTCTGAGTACAGGAGTCCATCATCCCAATACACTGTATGGGGACCACTAGCTTTCCCAGCAGCCTCAGCAGCAGCTTGCTATCTGAGGGGTTCAAGGGAGGGGCAGCTCTGCTGCTCCTGGCTCAGATCTGCCCTAGAAGGTCCCCCTGTCCCCAAGAACTCAACCTGGTCAGGCTCAAGTTCCTCTGGGACAGTTCCTTCTTCAGGGCTGAGATCATCCCCCTCAAGGGACTGATCTTCCTCCTGAGCCAAGGGGGAAGGCACTGCCTTAACCCTACTACTCCTCCTCTTGGAAGGCACTTGGTCCATTCTTCCAGAATCCAAGGCCTGTTCAGTTTTAGACAGTTTAGCTTGTGACCTGGTCACAGCAAACACATCTGCAGGGATCCCCAGCATTTCTGCATGGGTCCTGAGCTCCACTTCTGCCCAAGCAGAAGTCTCTAAGTCATTGCCAAGCAAGCATTCGACTGGTAGGTTTGCACTTACCACAACCTTCTTAAGGCCAGTTACCCCTCCCCAGGAGAAGTTAACAACTGCCAGAGTATGGTCTGTTCTGACATTGCTAGCATTGGTCACTTGGTACATTTCACCAAGTATAACTTGCCCAGGTAGCACAAGGTCTTGTGTCACCATTGTGACACTTGCCCCTGTGTCCCTAAATGCCAAAGCCTCTCGTCCATTGATTAAAGGCTGTTGTCTGTACTTGCCCAGATTACTGGGACTCACAGTGGAGGTCACATCCATGCCTCCATCACAGACTAACACAGCCTGAGTCAGCTCCCTGACTAAGTCAGAGCCCAACTCAGTTCCCAGGGTGAACCCTACTAAACCCTTGGCTGGAGCACTTCCACCAACTGTACTAGGGGGAACAAGTGCCTTAGGGGCATTGGTGGAGGCTGGACTGGAGTCTTTGGACTTGGTGCAATCACTGGTCCAGTGGGTCTTTTGCTTACAGACCTTGCACCATGGTTTTCTTTGGCCTTTACCCTTGGTAGACTGGGAATCCCCACCAGAAGAAGATTTTTGGGGGCCTGATGAAGACTTTTGATCTTTACCCTTCTCCCCACCCTTGTCAGAGTTCTTAGCATCTTGCTCCTTGGTTTCCCCACCTTGGTTCTGTACCTTCTGCTTCACCCTGGTTCTGACCCATTTGTCTGCCTTCTTTCCCAATTCTTGGGGAGAGGTCAGATCAGAGTCAACCAGGTACTGATGCAACAGCTGGTTTTGACAGTTATTAAGAATCTGCTCCCTCATTATCAGATTATACAATCCTGAGAAGTCACACACCTTACTGCCCATCAACCAGCCTTCCAGAGCCTTGGCAGAACAATCCACATAGTCTACCCAGTCTTGAGTCTGTGCTTTTTGGGTGTCTCTGAACTTCAACCTGTACTGTTCAGTGGTTAGGCCAAACCCATCAATAAGAGCACTCTTCAAGACCTTGTAATTGTCAGCATCCTCCTCTCTAACAGTGAGGAGCTTGTCTCTACCTTTGTCAGCAAAGGAGAGCCACAAGATTGCTGCCCACTGCTCCTGAGGGACCTTCTGTACTTTACAGGCCCTCTCTAAAGCAGTTAACCATTTGTGGATATCATCCCCACTCTGGTAGGGAGGGACAATCTTGCTCAGGTTCCTATGGTCATAGGACCTTTCCCTATCTCTAGGGATATGGCTGCCACCATGGGACTCTAGTCCCAACTTTCTTCTCTCTTTAAGGAGATCTAGGGATTCTCTATCTAAAGCCAATTGCTTCTTCCTGATCTCCAGTTGAGTTTCCTCATACTGGACCAGTCTCTTTCTTCTCTCATGAGAGGATTCCCTCCTGTGAGAAGAAACAGAGCTCCCTATTGAGGTGCCAGAGTGGTTAGACTCCTGAGAAGGAGACCTAGACTTTCTGAGCACACTCATAATCCTTCCTGGGGGGACAAAGGTGTGGTTCTCCAGATCCTCATCTTCATCTTCCCCAGAAGGGATTGGGTTTTCCAGGTCAGGGTCATTGTCACCCTCCTGGTCAGTTTCAGAGGGGGGCTGGGGGTAGTAGTACCCCTGGCCCCTTCCTCATCTGCTGGCCCACCCTCTGCTCCTACCCCTTCAGTCTCTGAGGACTTACTAAGATCATAAGCCACCAACATCTCCTGGAGGTGTTGGGTGGTGGGACTTTGGCCTGTCCTTAATTTCCTCACGTTACACAAAGCTCTCAGTTCCAAGAATGGGAGTGTGTCATACTTGGAGGGGGAAGCTCCATGGCTTCCTGCAGGGTATCTCTAGATCCTGCTTTTAAAGACATTACTAGTGTGGTGTGGTGTATGCACTACCTACTCTAGTGTGGCCTACTAAACTCTCTTGAGTTGTAGAAAGGGTTGTGCTATCCCTTAACACACAACTCTAAGTTCAGTAGAACTTACTGATATTCTAAGCTTAAATTATATGTACCTTAGGTACCTTTAGTGGTTTTCAGTTGATCAATTCAATTGAGATTATCTGGTAAAACAATAGCAAGCTGGAATCCCACACGCTGCACACCAATGTGAGAAGTTGGCCTGGCATATGCTGTCCACTAATTATAGTGGGCACCTTGCACCAGTCCAAATCGACTCTTATGGTAGGTAGGTTAAAGACAACCTTATTGAAAGCTATCCTAGTGGTAGCTGTGGAGAGCAGCCTTCAGGCTAAGTCTTGAAGGAATGTAAAGCAGCTTGTTTTACCAGTCTATAATCTCTTGAGTGACCAAATGAAAGAGCACCACACCAGGTATATATTCAAAATATATGTATTTATTACTAAACACACCCCTCTAGTCTCTTTATGAGGCTAGAGTTCGAAGTACATAGGTTATAAGATCTTAAATCACAGTAATAGCACAAATACACGTTTGGGCCCTAGGGGCGTACCAAACCATATACCAATAAAGTGGTATGCGAACCACGACTGAACTAGACACTAGGCCTAGAGCCTCTAGAAGTGCTTGGACCACAAGGAACCACCCAAGGTAGTGACACAGGGGACCCACGGGAGACGCGTGCAGTGTAAATACACAACCGCGATACGCCGTTAACTTCTATGGAGAAAGTCGGGATCGGGAAAATAGAGGAAAGGGACACTTAAAAGAGGACTAGGACAAAACCCTTTGAGATCTAGGACTTTGAAGAGTCTCTACCCACGGGAGCACCGGAGTACTCGTGTTACCTCACCCAGGGAAGCCGGGTGCATAGGTGCCTTTCGGGGTCGGGTTTCGTCGTCGGTTCTTATGGCGATCTGCTGCAAAGTGCTGCTGGCGACCAGGAGAAAAGTGTCCGGGTGGATCCAAGAGTGGATCGGAGTTCTGAAGAACCTGAAAGCAGAGGGGACAGAGTCTGGGTCACTAGCCAGTGACCAGGAGGCGATGGACAGATGCCCACCGATGTCGAGTGCTTCAGGTGCGTTGACGGTCGTCTCGTTTCTGCAGCCACGAGGTCCAGGAGGCGTTGTCGGCGACCAGGAGCAGGATTCGGGCTGGTACACGATGTCTGTCGAGTGCTGCGGTGTCGGCGACCAGATTGGACCCAACAAGCCTTGGCAACGGCAAGTCTCGATGTAGCTGAAGATCGTCGATGGTGCAGACCAGCAAGGTCTGGGGAACTCACCCAGCAAGGGTAAGTGAGGGCAGGCCTGGAGCAACCAGACTGCCAAGTAAAGAAAAGATTGGCCTTCGGTAAGGGCTACTAGCCAACGGGCTAGCGACCGCGAAGGAGCCTCGTGACGCCGCACGTGGAGCTGGCTTACAGGACACTCGTGGAGTGGGGGCCAGTGATCTTCGGTGCAGGTGGTGCTGGAGGCTAGGGCTACTGGGAGCCCAAAGCACGACTTCTTGGGAGACCCAGAAGATGGTGCACTTGCAAGTGTGCTCGGTGTCCAGGGGTCACGGTCTCACGTTACCCACGATAGCCACGGGCCTCAGCTTTGCTGGGGACTCAGGGTAGCCTCGGGGAAGTCTGAGAATCCACCTCTGGTGATGCGATGACTTCGGCGTCCGACGGGAGCTTCAGTGATGCGAACCGGACAGATGCTTCTTTGGTGCCTGCCAAGCAGGGGAGTCACTCCTTGACCCCAAGGGAGATTCTTCAGTCCTCTAATCGTGAGTAGAGCGTCGAAGGTCCAGGATTCTGTTTCAGAGTTTCGTCCAGGTATAATCTAAAGTCCTAAGGACTGGGTTCCTACCTTTATTCCAAAAATAGGGGATGGACTACTCTGTGGCCCCACCTATGGGTGGGTCAGGGCAGAGGGTGGCTACACCCCTTTCCCTTTGTCCAGTTCGCGCCAAAGCAGGGGCTGCAAGCCCCTGATCCGGTTTGAACTGGGGTATGCACTAGGGACACCAAATGTGCCCCCAGTGCAGGACTTCAAAGCACCCGAAAGTGCTCCCGCCCAGCCCCAATACACATTGTCCTGTCTGGGGAGGTGGTCACACCTCCCTGGGACAGGAAACCTATTGTCCAGGCCTCCCCTGCCGGAGTTTCGTCCCAGCAGCAGGAGGCCAGACTCGTGTCTGTGGCAGCAGCATCCATTTTGTGATGCCAGGGCTCTGGAAAGAAGTTACCGGACTCGTCAGAGTTAACATGCCTTTCCCTCTAGAAGGGTGGAATGCTACCCCCGCCGCCAGAATTGGCGGGGGGTAGTATTCCAAGATGTTTGACACCAAACACGACATGTTTCGGTGCAGCCATTCCATAGTTAGCATTTTACCGCGAGGATATAATGCGTTTAAGAGTATATGGTCAGGCTGCACTACAAACAGCATCAGAGATGGTCTCCGAACGCTGCAGAGGGGCCCTGCTCATGCAGGGGCACCCTCTCACATAGGAACCATGCACTCTGCCTTTAGGATTGATAAGGCCTGCCTTAGGAGTGACTTATAGGTTTATATGTGTGTATGCATTTAGTGATATAGGTAACCTATACCACAGCAAGGGGTGCATGCACCACCTTACCCAGGCTGCAGTAGCAGACCTGTGGTGTCAGTTTGGATGGCCTACCAGGGGTGGCATAATATATGCTGCAGCCCCTGGCAGGCCTCTGAGGTACCTATGCCCTTGGTACATAGTATACCATATACTAGGGACTTACAAGGGCACTCCAGATCCCAATCAGAGATGTGCCTAAGGCACATGGAGACCCTTTTAAAGAGGAAACAGCTAGGCTGGGGTTCTGAATAGCAGGGCCCCAGCCAGACTAATGTCGAAAACCAGTGAAGTATCAGCAAAAAGTGGGGGTACCCCTGTGAAGCAGATCCTACTCTCCTACACTCCCCACAGCAGTAGCCAGTGTCAGCCATCTTGTGTGTCCTTATCCACTCCCTGTGATGTGAGCATGGTTCAGGGTGGTGTTGATGGGCCAGTTGTGAGGCTGAGCAATATCTGTGCCTACTACTCCCATCATGCTATTGCCTCCACCCCCTTCCCAGCATGCCCATGCTTCCTTCCTTTGACTCTGCTTCCCTGTGGGGTGGGCTGGCTGTGCTGACAGGATGGCTGGGAGTGTTGTCCTGGCAGTTGTTTGGCTAAAAGTCCCAAGAGTGTCCCTGTGCTTCACACAACATAACCCAGGGTGGTGGTTCTTTGTGGGATCTTGAGTTAGGATGTGAGGCATTGCATTCCTCCCAGGTGGGTTCTGTGGAGTTTGTGTTGAGGGGGTGTGTGAGGGGAGGTGCTTGTGACTATGGTCAGTGCTGCAAGTCCTCCTTCCCACCCAGCCAGCCAGATATCCCACCATGGAACGTGCTTCCATTGCAGGGAGTGGAAGTTGTCTCTCAGGATGTCAGTCAGTGGTGTCCTGCTGTTTGTTGGTGCACAGTTTCCAGCAGGGCCTTGTGCTCCCCACAGCAGTAGCCAGTGTCAGCCATCTTGTGAGTCCTTCTCCACTCCCTGTGATGTGAGCATGGTTCAGGGTGGTGTTGATGGGACAGTTGTGGGGGTGAGCTATGTCTGTGACTGTGACTCCCATCATGCTATTGCCTCCATCCCACTTCCCAGCATGCCCATACTTACTTGCTTTTGTGGTGAGTTCAGTGTGTGTGGGTGAGAGGGCAATGGCAAGATGGCTGACAGTGGTGTCCTGCTGTTGGTTGGTGTGCAGTTCCCAGCATGCCCTTGTGCTCCCCACAGCAGTAGCCAGTGTCAGCCATCTTGTGTGTCCTTATCCACTCCCTGTGATGTGAGCATGGTTCAGGGTGGTGTTGATGGGCCAGTTGTGAGGCTGAGCAATATCTGTGACTACTACTCCCATCATGCTATTGCCTCCACCCCCTTCCCAGCATGCCCATGCTTCCTTCCTTTTGACTCTGCTTCCCTGTGGGGTGGGCTGGCTGTGCTGGCAGGATGGCTGGGAGTGTTGTCCTGGCAGTTGTTTGGCTAAAAGTCCCAAGAGTGTCCCTGTGCTTCACACAACATAACCCAGGGTGGTGGTTCTTTGTGGGATCTTGAGTTAGGATGTGAGGCATTGCATTCTCCCAGGTGGGTTCTGTGGAGTTTGTGTTGAGGGGGTGTGTGAGGGGAGGTGCTTGTGACTATGGTCAGTGCTGCAAGTCCTCCTTCCCACCCAGCCAGCCAGATATCCCACCATGGAACGTGCTTCCATTGCAGGGAGTGGAAGTTGTCTCTCAGGATGTCAGTCAGTGGTGTCCTGCTGTTTGTTAGTGCACAGTTCCCAGCAGGGCCTTGTGCTCCCCACAGCAGTAGCCAGTGTCAGCCATCTTGTGAGTCCTTCTCCACTCCCTGTGATCTGAGCATGGTTCAGGGTGGTGTTGATGGGACAGTTGTGGGGGTGAGCCATGTCTGTGACTGTGACTCCCATCATGCTATTGCCTCCACCCCACTTCCCGGCATTCCCATACTTACTTGCTTTTGTGGGGAGTTCAGTGTGTGTGGGTGTGAGGGCAATGGCAAGATGGCTGACAGTGGTGTCCTGCTATTGGTTGGTGTGCAGTTCCCAGCATGCCCTTGTGCTCCCCACAGCAGTAGCCAGTGTCAGCCATCTTGTGTGTCCTTCTCCACTCCCTGTGATGTGAGCATGGTTCAGGGTGGTGTTGATGGGACAGTTGTGGGGGTGAGCTATGTCTGTGACTGTGACTCCCATCATGCTATTGCCTCCACCCCACTTCCCATCATTCCCATACTTACTTGCTTTTGTGGGGAGTTCAGTGTGTGTGGGTGTGAGAGCAATGGGAAGATGGCTGACAGTGGTGTCCTGCTGTTGGTTGGTGTGCAGTTCCCAGCATGCCCTTGTGCTCCCCACGACACAGCAACAGTGTCAGACATCTTTGATGGGCCTTTCCACTCTCTGTGGGATGTGCATGCGTGAGTGTGAGCTTGCTGGGCCATGTGGTGGGGGATGTAGAGCTGTGACTACGACTCCCATCATGCTATTGCCTCCACCCCCTTCCCAGCATGCCCATCCTTCCTTCCTTTTGACTCTGCTTCCCTGTGGGGTGGGCTGCCTGTGCTGACAGGATGGCTGGGAGTGTTGTCCTGGCAGTTGTTTGGCTGAAAGTCCCAAGAGTGTCCCTGTGCTTCACATGACATAACCCAGGGTGGAGGTTCTTTGTGGGATCTTGAGTTAGGATGTGTGGCATTGCATTCTCCCAGGTGGGTTATGTGGAGTATGTGTTGAGGGTGTGTGTGAGGGAGGTGCTTGTGACTATGGTCAGTGGTGCGAGTCCTCCTTCCCACCCAGCCAGCAGCCAGATATCCCACCATGGAACGTGCTTCCATTGCAGGGAGTGGAAGTTGTCTCTCAGGATGTCAGTCAGTTGTGTCCTGCTGTTGGTTGTTGCACAGTTGCCAGCAGGGCCTTGTGCTCCCCACAGCAGTAGCCAGTGTCAGCCATCTTGTGAGTCCTTTTCCACTCCCTGTAATGTGCGCATGGTTCATGGTGGTGTTGATGGGACAGTTGTGGGGGGCAATATGTGTGACTACGACTCCCATGATGCTATTGGCTACACTGACTTGCCCAGCATACACAGAATTCCTTTCTTTCAGTGGTCTTCACTGTGTGTTGGTGTTGTAGTGGTGGCTACATGTCTGGATGTGTTTGTTAGTTCTATTTGTGCCACTGCCTAGCTGTAGTTGTAGTTGTGTTTGTACATGTGATGGCACGGTTAAATGTAACTTTGAGATGGCATGTGTTGTGTTTATCTGACTGACATACACATTTTGGGATGATTCTGTTCTGGTTGCTGTGTAATTGCTATGAGTGCATGGTTTGACTCTCCCCTTGACAGTGATGTGTGTGTGTATTGTGGCAGAATATTGTGTACATTTGTTGTGTACTCACCAGGCTCTGGGATGTTCTCTAGTCCATATACGCTCACTGGCGGAAGGATGGCCCGCACCTTCTCCTCCCAGGGCCTGAGGTATACTGGCTTGGCAGGAGGGCCACTGCCGGTGTATTGGCTCAGGAGGTAGTCTTTCTTGAGCAGGTCCCGTACCCTCCTGCGCACGTCATACCACCTGTTCTGGATGTCGGTCTTTGTGCGCAGACATGGTGATTGTGCGTTCACCCTGTTGATGATCCTCTCCCACATCTTGGTTTTCTGGGAGATGGGGGTCTGTTGGACCAGTGTGCCAAACAGCTGTGGCTCTACCCTGAGGATCTCGCCTACCATGACTTCCAATTCACAATCTAGGAACTTGTGATTCTTCTTGGGGGGCATGGTGATGGGTGGTGATGGTGAGTGATGTGTGTGTTGGTGTGCAGGTGAGGGTGTGTGAGTGTGTGTTTTGCTGGGTGTATGTGAGGTAGGTATTTGTTGGTGTGCTGATGGTGTGTGGCTTGTGTGAGGGATGAGCTGTGGGTGTGTGGTTGCTGTCTGTTGGGTGCTGACAGTAGAATGGCATTTGCAAAGGATCATGGTTGGGATTTGTGTCCTTTATATGGTTGGAGTTGTGGGTGTGTCTTTGTTCTCTGTCCCACACCCCCACAGTATTTATTGGCTTTGTAATTGCTTGTTTGGCCTTTTTTGTGTAATTTTTCCTTTGTACTGTCTGTGCATGTTGGAAACGTTCTTGTGACCGAGTCGGACCCTGCATTTGTCTCATGACGGTGTTCTCCGTTTCGTTCACGCTGTGTTTGTGCAGTTTTCTATGCTGCGTACGCGTCGGTCGCGGTGTTTTGTGTTACTTCGGCTCGGTTTTGTATGCGTGTCGGTCGTACGGCTTGTCCTCCGTACGACTCGGTCGTGGTTTTCGCGCCTTGCATCGTACTTAGCGGTTTGGAGTTCGCGTGTACGCTTCGGTTGGATTTGTTCCGGGTGCGTGTCGGTCGGTTCGATTCGCGGTGTTTTTCCGGCCGGATTGCTGTTTTCCGTGCGGCTCGGTCGCTCGGGTTGGGTTCGGTACGTGTCGGTCGGATTTTGCACGCCTTGCATCGTACTTCGGCGTGTCGGGCGCCACAGGTACGTGTCGGTCGGAATAAATTCCGGCTCCGAGTCGGTCGGTGCTTTTTCCGGCCCGAATCGGAATCGACCCCAAAGTGTCACCTGAAAAGCTGCAGTTTTGTACAACGGCAGTTAAATATTTGGGACACCAAATTGAAAGAGGAACAGAAGAATAACATCTGATAGAATAAAAATAATCAAGAAAATGAAAATGCCAGAAACACAAAGAGAAGTGAGAATGTTTCTTGGAATAGTAGGATACTGTCGACAATGGATTATAGGGTTTTCACTACAAGCAAAGCCTTTAATTCAGCTAACCAAAAAGAAAGCCAAAGATCCAGTTGAATGGGATGATGAAAGTGCTGGTGCATTTGTAAAATTAAGAAATGCATTGTGTGAGGCACCTGCCTTGGGCATGCCTGACTATACAAGAGAATTCGCACTATTTTGCTATGAAAGAGAAAATTGTGCACTTTCAGTGTTAACTCAAAGACATGGAATAGACAGGCGTCCTATAGCATATTTTTCTGCTACATTGGACCCAGTGGCAGCAGCATTGCCAGGCTGTTTGAAAACAGTCGCTGCTACCTGTATGAGCATTGAACAAAGTGAGTCAATAGTAATGGGATATCCTGTAACAGTGTTTGTCCCACATGCAGTTGTGATCTTGTTGACAAGAACTAGAACTCAGCATCTCACACCTAGTCGGATGACAAGGTATGAACAAATTATTCTTGGAGCTGAAAATGTGACCATAGTTAGGTGCACAGTTGTGAATCCTGCTACATTATTGCCAGATCCAATTTTTGAAGAAGTTAAGGACGATCCAGAACATGATTGTCTAAAGGTCACAGAATTGTGTACAAAACCGAGACCTGACATACAGGAAATGCCCATTACCAGCTGACTCACTTTGCTCAATGCTCATACAGGTAGCAGCGACTGTTCTTCAAACAGCCTGGCAATGCTGCTGCCACTGGGTCAATGCTAGCAGAAAAATATGCTATAGGATCGCCTGTCTATTCCATGTCTTTGAGTTAACACTGAAAGTGCACAATTTTCTCTGTCATAGCAAAATAGTCGCGAACTCTCTTGTATATGGTCAGGCATGGGCAAGGTGCCTCACACAATGCATTTCTTAATCCTACAAATGCTCAGCACTTAGCATCATCCCCAGCTCAACTGGATCTTTAACTGCTTTCTGGATTTGCCAGCTGAACCAAAGGCTTTGCTTGTAGCGAAATCCATCTGTCGATTCAGTGTCCTACTATATCCCAGAAACATTCATCACTCTCTTTGTGTTTCTGGCATTTTCATTTCTCTGATTATCTTTGCTTCTATCAGATGTCTATTCTGTTCTCTTCCACTTTGGTGTCCCAAATGCTTAACTGCCGTCGTACAAAACTGCAGCTCAGGTACTGGGGTCGATTCGGTGAGCAGGAAATGAGCACTGGTCGAGCCACGGCCTGAGCCGGGTCGAATCTATTCTCGGCCCGACACGCACCTCGGTGCGGCCGCTGGCACGACAGATGCGGCGCAGAGCGAATCACTGCACCTTTGGCCCAGGCCGACCATTGATGCTGTCGCGAAACACCGGCTCGAGACGCCGGGCGAATCGGTCGACGACACCAATAAATCCTGAACAACATGCAACCGGACAACTCCAAACCGCTAAATGCAATGCAACAGCGATGAAAAAATAAACAGCTCATCTGACGAGGAACACCAGCACGTTCAACCTTTATAACAGCAATAACTACAGACCGCCACTGACAAACAGATACGCCCAGCATAAAACCGCACAAACATGAAGCGCGAACTTGAAGAACGTCTGGAACAAATACAGGGTCCGATCGTCAATCAAGAATCAGCTTCAACATGCACAGACAATGCAAGAAAATTACAAGGCAAACAAGTACAATTACAAGTACTCACAGCCAATAAGATGCAGATGTGGGACAGAGAACAAAGACACACTCACAACTTCCAACCATATAAAGGACACAGAATCCCAACCATGATCCTTGCAGAAATAGCCATTCTATTGCCAGCACCCAACAGACATGCAGCCACTACATGCTCATCCCTCGCAACATGAGCAACACTCAACAAATATTTACATATACCTAACACCACTACTACTTTCTGTTTTACATGGTCACGATCACAATCACCATCACTATTATACGTTCACGAAGAACATGTTCTAGATTAGTGAATTGAGAGTCATGTGTGGACCGAGATCCTCAAATTAAATTGCAGCTATGGTTGAGCACACTGTCCAACAGACCCCCATCTCCCCAGAAAACCAAGATGCAGGGAGGAGGATCATCAACAGTAACGCAGTGTCACCATGCCTACTGCGAAGACGATTGCCTGGCAATGCGCAGGACGCACCGTGGATCTCGCACAAGAAGACTACTTCCTGAGCACACACCTGCAAAGCTCCTTCCTGCCAAGCTGGGCAATACCTCAGCGCCTGGGAGGAGAGTGCTTGGTATCCCTTCACCGCCAGTGAAGCGTATATGGAACAAAGGAACATCCCAGAGCGCTGGTGCTGTACAACAAATGTACACAACATTCTGCCATATCTACAGTCACATCATAATCAATGTCGGCGAGTCAGATACACTCCTTAGCACTACAGCAATGTCGACAAGCGTTCAGAACAGATCATCCAAAATCGTGTATGTCCAGTCAGATAACACACACATGCCATCTCAAAGTTTTCAGCGATGGTCATCCTGGCTACAACCAGCACCAGCTAGCAGAGCGGCACAAATAGACCAACACATCCACATGTAGACATCAGTGCTAAGCCACCACTACAACCAACAGTGAAGAACTTCACCGAAAAAGAAGAGGGATCTGTGTATGCTGGCCAAGTCAGCGTAGCCAATAGCATCATGGGAGTCGAAATCACACATATTGCCCCCCACAACCGTCCCATCAACACCACCATGAACCATGCGCACATTACAGGGAGTGGAAAGGACTCACAAGATGGCTGACACTGGCTACTGCTGTGGGGAGCACAAGGCCCTGCTGGCCAGCCGCCAACAACCAACAGCAGGACATCAGCTGACTGACATCCTGAGACAACTCCACTCCCTGCAATGGAAGCACGTCCATGGTGGATATCTGGCTGGCTGGAGGAGGACTCGCACCACTGACCATAGTCACAAGCACCTCCCCTCACACACACCCCAACACAAACTCCACAGTACCCACCTGGTGGAAAGCAATGCCCCCCATCCTAACACAAGATCCCACAAACCACCAGCCCTGGGGTATGTCGTGTGAACGCACAGGGACACTCTTGGGACTCTTAGCCGAACAACTGCCAGGACAACACTCCCAGCCATCCTATCAGGCAACCCACCTACAGAGAGCTGAGAATCCAAAAGGAAGGATAGACGTAGCAGAGGTAGGCTGACATGACATCCCCCGCCGCATGGCCCAGCAACCACACTCACACCGCTCCACAGAGGAAGGCCCATCCAAGTCTGACACTGCCCAGCTGTCATTGGGGAGCACAGAGCATGCAAACCACGCCAATAACAACAGAACACCTCCCATTGCTCACACCCACACGCACTAGCTCTACAAAAGCTGAAACAATAATGAGGAATGATAAGTGGTGGAGACGATAGGAATGCAGTCACAGGTAACTCACCCCCTTCAGCTGCCACCGCTCAGCAGGGAGTGGAGAGACACAGATGGCTGACACTGGCTACTGCTGACAGAGCACAAAGAACATGCTATGTAAGGACACCACTAATCAGCCATCTTGCAAACCTTCACACCCACACACTGAACTCCCCACACAAAAAGCAAATAATAGAGATGCCGGAAATGGGAATGGAGGCAATGGCATGTGGGCATGCTCACCCCCACCTTCTCTAACCACCCTGAGCCATGCTCACATCACAGGGAGTGGAGAGGACTCTGACAGATGGCTGACACTGGCTACTGCATGTGGGAAGCACAAGGCCTACTGCATGGCTGAGACAACTTCCACTCCCTGCAATGGAAGCACGTTTGATTATCTGGCTGGCTGGGTGGGAGAACTGCAGCAGCCTGGCGTCACAAGCACCTCCCCTCACACACCCCCTCAACACAAACTCCCACAGAACCCACCTGGGAAATGCAATGCCTCACATCAACTCAAGATCCCACAAAGAACCACCACCCTAGACTATGACAATGTGAAGCACAGGATACTCTTGGAACTTTAACAAACAACTAGACGAAAGCCTCCAATATCTGCCAGCACCAGCCCACCTGCAAGAGAAGGCTGGGAAGTCAAAGGAAGAGTATAGGCATGCTGGAAAATTGGAGAACAGCTTCCTGATAGATGAAATGGTACAGATACTCAGCCTCTGTATCCAACGAATGAATAGGAACACACAAATGGCTGACATGGCTACTGCTGTGAAACACAGAACATGCTGACAGAGACACCAATGCTGCCATTGCCCTCTGCTACACACACACTGAACTCTGCAAAGCACAGAGGCATGGAAATGGATAGGCTATGCCCTTGAAGTCCTCACAGCATAGCTCACTTGCTGTCCCATCAACCACCCTGAACCATGCTCACATCACGAAGTGAAGGACTCTAAGATGGCTGACACAACCTATACATGGGGAGCATTTGCGAAGCATGCACTGGACACCATGACTGACATCCTGAACAACTCCACTCCCTGCAATGGAAGTTCTCTGGCAGACAGAGGAGGACTGCAGCACTGACCACATAGTCTGCGCACCTCACACACCCCTCAACACAAAATACAGAACCACCTGGGAGAATGTGCCTCACATCTAACTCAAGATCCCACAGATACCACCCCTAGGCCATGTGTGAAGCACAGGACACTCTTGGAACAATAGGCAATACCAGGACAACCTTCCCAGCCATCCTGTCAGCACAGCCAGCCCACCCACAGGAAGCAGAGTCAAAAGGAAGAGAGTATGGGCATGAAAGAGGAGAACAATAGCATTAAAGAATGTGCTCAGCTCACAACTGGCCCATCAACACCACCCTGAACATGCTCACATCACGGGAGTGGACAAGGACACACAAGATGGCTGACTGCAAGGTGGGGATAACAGAGGTCTGCTTCACCTTGCTGCTGTCTCACTGGTTTTCGACATTATCTGGCCTGGGGCCTGCTGTGACCTTCTTCAAACTCACAAAAGAGTCTCACTCAGTGGTGCCTTGCAGGTCCCAGTATGGTATACTTGCCAAGGCATAGATTTACCTCAGGGCCTGCCAGGGAGCTGCAGCACATGTATGCCTGCAATAGGCCATCCAAACTGACACTGCAGATGCTACTGCAGCCTGCAATGAGTATAGGTCCACTATATCACTAAATGCATACGCATATAAACCAAGTCACTCTAAAGCAGACATATCAATCTAAGGCAGAGTGCATGTTCCTATGTGAGGAGATTGCCCTGCATGGCTGAGGCCCCTGCGTTGAGCTATCTCTGATATGCAGCTGACCGTATACTGCCAAACACATTATATCCTGTCATGGCTGCACCAGAGAAACATCAATGTGACTGAGCTGTCAAACATCTTGGAATGCAGCGCCAGTTCTGGCGACTGAAATGTATCCCGCCTCTAGAGGAAGATGTTGCTCTGACGGTATCCGTAGCATCTCAGAGCCCTGGCATCACAAAGTGCTGCTGCCACAGGCTGCAGTCTGGCCTCCCTGCTGCTGGACAGGAAACTCCGGCATAGGTTTCTGTCCCGGGAGTGACTGGGCTGGGAACAATGACAGAGCTGGGCGGAGCCTTTGAAAGTCCTGCTGAGAACTCACCATGCATACCTGGTTAGGCCGGATCAGGGAGCTTGCAGCCTAGCAGCGCGAACTAGACAAGGAAAGGGGTGTAGCCACCCACCCACCCATAGGTGGGGCCACCAGGTAGTCCATCCCCTATTTTTGGGATAAAGGTAGGAACCCAGTAGGACGCTGAGCTCTGAAACCCAGAATCCTGGACCTTCGGCGCTCTACTCACGATTAGAGGGACTGAAGGAGTTGCCAAGTCAGAGATGACTCCCACAGACATAGCATCGGTGCGTCTCTGTCCCGAACGCAGTCATCACATCACCAAGAAGATGGATTCTCAGACTTCCCGAATTCCACCCTGAGTCCCCAGCGAGGCCCGTGGCTATCGTGGAGTGGCAATGAGACCGTGACTACAGCGCAGGCTTTACCTTGCAAGTGCACCATCTTCTAGATTCTCCCAAATGCTCGTGCTGCTCCCAGTAGCCAAGCCTCCAACACCACCTGCACCAAGATCACTGGCCCTACCTCCGCAGTCCCTGTAAACCAGCTCCCGTCTTGAAATCAGAATACATGACCATGCTTCCCGTGGCCTAGTAGCCCTTGCAGGCCAATGTAAGCACTGGCAGTCTGGTGCTCCAGGCCTGCCCTCCTTACCACTGCTGGGCATCCCAGACCTTGCTGGTCTATATCGGCGATCTTCAACCCGAAATCAGACTGCCATTGCCAAAGAGCCCAGATCCAAATATGGTAAGCGGTTGCCTTCGGTAGTATCTAATCAGCCGTCCTGCTCCTACCATTGGCTGCAGAAAGCAGACGACCTCAGCATCCATCGCCTCCCACAATCATGGCTAGTGACAGACTCTAACCCTCTGCTCAGATTCTTCAGAATCCCATGCTTGGATCCTGGGACATGGTCGCCAGCAGGCTACTTTGCAGCAGATGCTCATAAGGCGACGGCGGAAACCCACGACCCGGAGCACTGCACCCGGCTTCCTGGGTGAGGTAATGCAATGCTCCACGGTGCTCCACGAGTAGAGACTCTTCAAAGTCTAGATCTCAAAGGGTTTGTCCTAGTCCTCTTTTAACGTGTCCCTTTCCTCTGTTTCCCGATCCCGACACTTTCTCCATAAGTTAGGCGTATCGCTGGGGCTTAATATATTTACACACACTAGCCCCTGTCCTACCTAGGTGGTTCCCTTGTGTCCAAGCACTCTAGAGGCTCTAGACTATGAATGTTCAGTGCTAAATTGGTATATGAACAATGCGCTAAATTTAAACATGTTTGTGCTATTACTGTGATTTAAGATCTTATAACCCTATGTACTTCGAGGCTCTAGCCTCATAAAGAGACTAGAGGAGTGTGTTAATGATAAATACATATATTTTGAATATAGCTACCTGGTGTGGTGCTCTTTTCATTTTGGTCACTCCAAGAGATTATGGAGCTATGGTAAAACAAAGCTGCTTTGCATTCCTTCAAGACTTAGCTTGCAGAAGGCTGCTCTCCCACAGCTACCTAGGATAGCTTTCAATAAGGTTGTCTTTAACCTACCTACCATAGAGTCGAGCTGAGACTGGTGCAAGGTGCCCTATAATTAGTGGACAGCATGTCTGCAATAACTTTCCTGTGATTTTACCAGATAATCTCAGTTGAATTGATCAACTGAAAATGCCTATAGAGCCAGGTACACATGGTGGCAGAGAATATATCAGTAATTCTACTGAACCTGGGGTTGTGTGTTGCGGGACAGCACAAGCGCGTCTGCAACTCAGAGCCGCACTGGAATAGGCAGGCCATGCACCACACCTGACACTGAATGTCTTTAAAGGCAGGATCCGGAAAGTCTGAAACCGTGGCCACCACTCACAGTATGACACACTCCCCATTCTTGGAACTGGAAACTTTTGATTGAGGAGTGAAGGACAGGCCAAGTCCCCCACCCCACACCTCCAGGAGTGTTGATGGCATGATCTGAGTGGAAATCCTCAGTAGAAGCTGGGGGAGTAGAACAGTGCAAAGGGGGCCAGATGCTATGTTCCTCAAGCTGACCAGGAGGTGACTGCCCTGACCTGGAAAACAATCCCTGCTGGGGATGATGAAGATGAGGATCTGAGACGACACCTCTGTCCCCAGAGGCCAGGGTGTGCTCAGAAAGTCTAGGTCTCCTTCTCAGAATCTAACCACTCTGGCACCTCCGGGAGACCGACAATGTGCGGAGTGCTCATAGAGAGAGACTGTGTCCAGTATGAGGAGCTCAACTGGAGATCAGAAGAAACAGTGAGCTTTAGATAGAGAATCCCTAGATCTCCTTAGAGAGGAAGAGAGTTGGGACTAGAGTCCCAGTGGCAGCCATGTCCCCTAGAACTAGGGAAGGTCCTATGACCATAGAGAACACTGAGCAAGATTAGTCCTCCCTACCAGAGTGGAGGATGATATCCACAAATGGATAACTGCTTAGAGGAACGCAACAAATGCAGAAGATCCCTCAGAGGCGGTGGGCCACGCTGTCTCGTCACTTGCTGACAGGCAGAGACTCCCTATTAGAGGAGGATGCTGACAGTCTACAGATCTTGAAGAGATGCTTCTTATTGACAGGTTTGGCTAACACTGAACAGTTACAGGTGGATTCGGGAACACCCAAAGCACAGACTCAGACCAGGTAGACTATGTGGGTGTTCTGCCAAGGCCTGGAAGGCTGGGTGATGAGCACGTAACGTGTGACTTCTCGGGATTGACATATCTGATAATGAGGAGCAGATTCTTAGCCAACTGTCAAGGAAATCAGCTGTTACATCAGTACCTGGTTGATCGATCTGACCTCTCCCAGGATAAGAAGACAGACGAACGGAGACGAATTAGCAGAAGATACAGAACAAGGTGAAAGCAGAGTACAGAGTACTCTGACAGGAATGAGGAAGAGAACAAGATCAAAGAGATCTTACATCAGGCCCACAAAATCTTTGTGGACCAGTCTGACGCCAAGGGCCCAGAAACCATGGTGCAGATCTGTCAACAAGACCCACTGAGACCAGTGATGCACCAAGTCCAAGACTCAGTCCAGCACCCGCCAGTGCCCCTAAGGCACCTGTTCCCCTAATTGCAGTTGTGTGGAAGTGCTTCCAGCCAAGGAGTTTAGTAGGGTTCACCCTGGGAGCTGAGTTGAGCTCTGACTTAGTCAGGGAGCTGACTCAGGCTGTGTTGGTCTGTGATGGAAGGCATGGATGTGACCTCACTGTGAGTCCCAGTGATCTGGGCGAAGTACAGACAACGGCTATACAATCAATGGACGGGAAGACTGGCATTTAGAGTACGCAGGGCAGAATGTGCAATGAGTGACCTGCAGATCCTGGCAGGTACTAGCTGGTGAACTGTACCAAGTGACCAATGCTAGCAATGTCAGAGCAGACCATGCTCTCTGGCAGTGTAGCTTCTCCTGGGAGAGTGACTGGCCTTAGAAGGTTGTGGTAAGTGCAAGCCTACCAGTCAGAATGCTAGCTTGGCAATGACTTAGAACTTCTGCTTGGGCAGAAGTGGGCTCAGGACAATGCAGAAATACTGGTGATCTACTGCAATGTGACTGTAACTCAGGTCAAGATATCTGGCACTGAACAGACCTTGGATTCTGGAAGAATGGACCAAGTGCCTTCCAGAGGAGGGTGGCAGGGTTGAGGCATGCCTTCCCCTTGGCTCGGGGAGATCAGTCCTTGAGGGGATGATCTCAGCCCTGAAGAGGAACTGGTACCCTGGACCGGGCAGGAACAGATCTTGAGAGCCAGAGGGCCAGCAGAGGGCTGCCCTCCTGAACCCCTCAGAACAGCTGCTGCTGAGACTGCTGGAAAGCTGGTCCCCATACAGTGTATTGGGATGATGGACTCTGTACTCGAAGTAGAGACCCCAGGCTGGTGCTACCGGGAGGTTGGTAATACCTCTGAAGTTCAGGGGCTCTATTGACCTCAGCCGTGTGCCTGGGCGAGAACAGGACTGGGACAGAGTATCCTCACTTCACTGGCCCCACATATCTGAAGACAGTAAGGGAGTTTAGTCAAACTCCTGTATGACCTGCCAGTGGTAGAGCAGGTGGCACTACAAGGCCCCTGATACCACTTACCTGTGATGAGGTGCCTCTGAAGAGTGAGGATGACTTGTTGGTCCCATGGATCCCAAGCAGCTCTGGGCTGCAGACCTGCAGTGGTGGTGGATCATGCCGCAGGTACCAGAAGCTATTCCTCGGGACCACTGCAGCACCTGTGGTGGCGAGAGCCTCTGGAATCTTCTCAGAGTGAGCTCTGGAGAGTGGTATCGGACGGGAGTGCAAACTTCATGTCTGAGTACTTAAAAGCAATGTGGAAGGAGTGTGGAGTGACTATAAGTTCACCGCCCTATCGCCCGCAATACGTGGTTTTAGTTGAGGAGATTCAACAAGCCATGAAGGGCATGATTAAAGGCTCCCGAAAAGCAGAGCGTAGATGGGACATGCTCTTGCCCTGCCTTTATTTAGCGTATGAGGAGTGCCTCAGAAGAGGTTGCAGCCCTTGTGAACTTCTGTTTGGCCGCCCTGTGAGAGTCACTGTGCTTGGTGAAGGAAGGATGAGACCTCTCAAGCCCCGAAACTAGATATAGTGGACTGTAGCTGGTCTCCGGCTCAGGGTGGCTGAGTCATGAAAGGCGGCCAAAACCTTGAGGCTAGCCAGGAACTCAGAGGCCTGGCATGACAAAGGCTGTTCTGACTGTTTACCAGCCAGGGACAGAAGATATTGGTGTTGAGCCAGTGGCTGACAGCTCTCCAGATAGATAGATGGACCACTACTGTTGAGCAGAAGAATAGTCACTTACTAGTGGACCTAGGAACGCCGGAAGTCCCCGCAGGGATTCTCCATGTCGGCAGATTAAACCATAATGTGAACAGGGCAGACATGGAGCTTGCTCATGGCTACTGATGAGGGCAGGAGGAGAGGTGACGCTCCTGACCTGCTCTCGCAGAACCCTGACGATGGGTCAGTTGATGGTGTAGCTTGGCGAGGCAGCTCGCTACCGGCGACAAACTGATTGCGGGCAGAATCTCAATCAGTTTGGACATATGTTTTCACTGACGCAGTCAGACCACCTGGTGCGCTCATGAAGTGGACACTGGGACAGTCTGCCTATTAAAGCAGGATTTATAGGCGGCCTGACCATGTCAGGGACTTCTATCAGGACTGAAGTCAGAAATGTTGGAGTGAAGTGTGAACCCTCAGATAGCCTTGGGCTAGTCAGTAGTCGCTGACGCAAACCTCACGCAGTGGTGGAAAGAGAGATGAGGTTTGTGTGAACTACAGGAAGTCTCAATGCGGTCGCTAGGACTGATGCCCATCCAATGCAGGGCAGATGAGCTCATAGATACTTTGGCCTCTGCCAATATCTCAGCACGATTTGACAACAGCTGACTGGCAGATCGGACTAGCTGATGCTGCAAAGCTCAAGCAGCATTCTCGGCCCTAGTGGGCATTATCAATTTGTGGTGATCCTTGATCTGAAGAATGCCTGCCCTTTCAGAGGTTGGTGAATACAGTTCTCACGGGACTGGAAGCCTATAGTGCAGCTATCTAGATGATATTGCTGTCTTTAGCTCACCTGGGAGGATCACCTGGTCCACCTCAGAATGTTTTGCAGGCCCTGCAGAAGCAGGCCTGACTATCAAGGCCGCTGAGTGCCAGATGAGCGGAGTCAGGTTGTGTGCCTGGGCCGCCTTGTGGGTGGAGCCGGAGTTCAACCTTTGCAGAGCAGATCCAGACCGTCATGGACTGGATCTCCACTACCCAGACTCAGGTGAGCCTTCTTAGGCTGACTGAGTACTATAGGAGATTTGTCAGGAGTATGGATCAATAGTGACGCCCTGAATGACTAGCTTCTAGAAAATGCTCAAGGTTCGGTGGACGGTTAGCTGTCAAAGGCATTTGATGACCTCAAGCAGGCCATGTGCTGCTCCAATTCTGCGGAGTCCTGATTACTCAAGGATTCGTTGTTCAAACTGATGCATCTGAATAGGGGTAGAGCAGCTGCTGTACTGGTGAAGATGAATCGGAGATCAGCCAGTAACTCATTAGCAGAAGGCTGACCCTAGAAGAAGCGTTGGTCAGCCATAGGAGGAGGCCTTTGCTGTGGTCTGGAGCTCTGAAGAAGTTGAGTCATACTGTTTGTACACTCCTGGTTCAGACGAACCATAAGCCCCCTCTTATGGCTAAGACAAATGAAGAGTGAAACCCCAGGCTGCTAGATGATCCATTTCCTACGGGATGGACTACAGTGGACATAGGCACTGGGGTAACCATGCGGGTGCAGATGAACCTCTGAAGTATTTCCGCTTAGAACATGAGAGACAACTGGGCAGGTAGTTTAATGTCCCTACGTTTGGAGAGTGTAGGGAGGTAGGATCTGCTTCATGGAGTACCCCACTTTGCTGATGCTTCACTGGTTTCGACATTAGTCTGGCTGGGGCCCTGCTATTCAGAACCCCAGCCTAGCTGCTTCTCTCTAAAATGGTCTCCATGTGCCTTAGGCACATCACTGATTGGGATCTGGAGTGCCCTTATGAAGTCCCTAGTATATGGTATACTATGTACCAAGGGCATAGAGTACCTCAGAGGCCTGCCGGGGGCTGCAGCATGTATTATGCCACCCTGGAAGCCATCAAACTGACACCACAGATCTGCTACTGCAGCCTGGGTAGGTGGTGCATGCACCTTACTGTGATATAGGTGCCTATATCACTAAATGCATGCACGCATATAGGCCTATGAAGTCACTCCTAAGGCAGGCCTTATCAATCACAAAGGCAGAGTGCATGGTTTCCTATGTGGAGTGCCCCTGCATGAGCAGGGCCCCTCTGCAGCGTCGGAGACCATCTCTGATGCTGTTTGTAGTGCAGCCTGACCATATACTCTTAAGCGCATTATATCCTGCGTGATAAATGCTAACTTGGAATGGCTGCACCTAAACATGTGGTGTTTGGTGTCAGAACATCTTGGAATACTACCCCCGCCAGTTCTGGCGGCGAGTAACATTCCACCCTTCTAGAGGAAGACATGTTAGCTCTGACTAGTCCGGACTTCTTCCAGAGCCCTGGCATCACAAGATGGATGCTGCTGCCACAGACTGCAGTCTGGCCTCACTAGCAGCAGACGAAACTCCGGCAGAGGCCTGGACAATGGAGTTTCCTGTCCCAGGGAGGTGTGACCACCTCCCAGACAGATGATGTGTATGTGAGGCTGGGCGGGAGCACTTTCGGGTGCTTTGAAGTCCTGCACTGGGGGGCATTTAGTGTCCTGTGCATACCCCAGTTCAGAGCCGGATCAGGAGCTTGCAGCCCCTGCTGTGGCTGGACTGAAAGGGAAGGGTGTAGCCACCCCTGCCCTGACCCACTCATAGGATGGGGCCACAGAGTAGTCCATCCTATTTTTAGAATAGAGGTAGGAACCCAGTCCATAGGACTTTAGATTATACCTGGACGAGACTCTGAGACAGAATCCTGGACCTTCGGCCACTCTACTCACGATTAGAGGACTAGAAGAATCTCCCTTAGGAGTCAAGGTGACTCCCCTGCTGGCAGGCACTAAAAGCATCTGTCAGTTCGCATCACTGAAGCTCCGTCGGACGCCGAAGTCATCGCATCACGAGAGTGGATTCTCAGACTTCCCGAGAGCTACCCTGAGTCCCCAGCAAAGCTGAGGCCACGTGGCTATCGTGGGTGACTTGGACCGTGACCCCTGGACACAGAGCACACTTGCAAGTGCACCATCTTCTGGGTCTCCCAGAGTGTGCTTTGGGCTCGAGTAGCCCTAGCCTCCAGCACCACCTACCCGAGATCACTGGCCCCCTCCACCGGTGTCCTGTAAGCCAGCTCCCGCGTGTCGCGCGTCATGAGGCTCCTTCGCGGTGCGCTAGCCCGTTGGCTAGTAGCCCAGCCAATCTTTCTTTGCTCGGCAGTCTGGATTGCTCCAGGCCTGCCCTCACTTACCCTCGCTGGAGTGAGTTCCCCAGACCTTGCTGAGTCTGCACCATCGACGATCTTCAGCTTGCATCGAGACTTGCCGTTGCCAGAGCATGTTGGAGTCAATCTGGTCGTGACGCCTCTGCACTCGACAGACATCATGTACGCAGCCGAATCCCTGCTCCTAGTCCCGACACGCCTCCTGGACCTCGTGGCTGAAGAGTCAAGGCGACGATCAACGCACCTGAAGCCTTCGACTACTCGATGGGCATCTGTCCATCGCCTCCCTGGTCACTGGCTAGTGACCCAGACTCTGTCCCCCTGCTCGGGTTCTTCAGAAACTCGATCCACTCTTGGATCCACCGGTTGCCACTGTCACGGTTGCCAGCCTCGCGCCACGGCAGATCGCCAGCAGAACCGGCGGCGAAACCCGACCGAGCCACCTATGCGCCCGGCTTCACAGGTGAGGTGCGGCTACTCGGCCAACTCCAGTGGGTAGAGACTCTTCAGGTCTAGGTCTCAAGGGTTTGTCTAGTCTCACGTGTCTTCTCTGTTTTCCCGATCAGACTTTCTCCATCCGGAGATTCAGCGGCGAACACGCTTGCTCGTCACCCGTGGGTCCACGTGTCACTACCTGGGTGATTCGTCGCCAGTCTAAGCGCCTAGAGCTCTAGGCCAGTATCTAGTTCAGTCGTGGTTTCGCCTACTATTATTGATATATGGTTTACCATAGCCCAGGGCTTGAAGCGTCTGTTTGTGTATTACTGTGATTTAGATCTTATAACCTATGTACTTCGAACTAGCCTCATAAGGAGCTGTGAAAGTGTGTTTAGTAATAAATACATATATTTTGAATTTATATACCTGGTGTGGTGCTCTTTCATTTGGTCGCTCAGAGATGGTATGGGCTGGTAAAACAAGCTGCTTTATTCCTTCAGACAACTGAGACTCATCTCCACAGCTACCACTAGAGATAGCTTTCAATAGGTTATCTCACAACCTACCTACCATAAAGTCGATTTGGACACTGGTGCACGGATACACTATAATTGAAGTGGACAGCACTATGCCAGGCCAACTCACAGGGAAGCACAGAGCATGCTGGTACACCAACCAACAGCAAGGACACCACTATCAACAAAATAAGCACATACACACTGAACTCACCACAAAAGCAAGTAAACATGGAAGCATGCTGGGAAATGGGGTGGAAAAAAACAATAGCATGATAGGGATACAATGCAGACAAGCTCACCCCACGCTATACATCAACACCCTGCACCATGCTCACATCAGGGAGTGGAGAAGGACTCACAAGATAGCTGACACTATTACTGCTGTGGGGAGACACAAGGCCTAGCATTTAACTGTACCAACAAACAGCAAGGACACCAACATTTGACATCTGAACACCACTCCCTGCAATAAAGCTGGTATGGTAAAGACCAACAACTGAAGAAGCCAGCAGTAACCAAATACAATACAGACATGTTCACACCCCAACAAATACATAGAAATAAATAATGCAAGGACAATGTTCCCACACCAATATCAACCCTGACAATGACATTTAAAGACAATGCAATATGCATTTACACTTAGAAGGCTGGTCACAACTGTCAGGTGGTAAATCAACCATTGTGAATGCCTGCAGAAACATAACATACAGCAATGTGTGTCTCCAAAAACTGATGATAATGGGGGCAGCGCTGGAAAATGCTGAAAATCCCCAGTCCCAGGCTTTCCAGAAGAATGCGGGCTTCCTGGTGCTCATTACAGCTTCCCCCCTCCTTCGGACAAGAGACCAACCTGGCATCCGGTGCAAGTCTACATGCAGCACCAGCGAGACCACCAGCTGCAGCACCAGCAAGACCACCAGCTGCACCCCTGCACCCACCCCTCAACGGCTGTCTGCAAATGCCATCCCTGCGTATGGGCAGAAGAGGCAACACCAGCACAGAGCCCTGGACGTGGGCCATGAGACCACCACCACCACCACCAGCCCCCAGGTGGACCAGGGTGCCATCTGTGCGTGCCACTGCACGCACTACTAGCTGGGATGTGGAGGAGTGGAGACAGAGGTCGCTACTACAGAGGTTACTAGTATTATGATGACCCACTAACAATGCCACATAGCGATGCGTACAATCAACTCACCCCAGGTAACCAGGAAAGAGACTCCTCAGAGACATGAGAACAGCAGATGATGGGTAAATTAAAGAACGCACTACATGGGCAACTGATGCCTAGGGACATTTACAATGCATAGCCAGATGGGCAACAATACCTCTAATGTGCCAACAACATCTGAACTTGGAGAATGACCACGCAGCAGCTGCCACTGAGGGGCCCCCCCAAGGGGGTGGGTCGAGGAGAACTGAGTGAAGACCGATGGTAGCAACTAAGGAAGCCTGAACCTGTTCTGGGTGTTCACCTTTGTGCACAGACTGTTCACCCTGTTGGCAACACTGCTCCACGCCCATGGGGAAACACTAGAGATTGGACAATGTCTCAGACAACATGGCCAACACCGGGCCTAATCTACCAGAGACTTTCAATTCACCTAAGAACTTCAGACCGCAAGATATATGTACAGCTACCCATCCCTATGCACTATTCACACAGATGTATCTAAAACACACTAATACCATACTATCTCTGATACTGTATGGCGAGTGGATACTAAGATAACTGCCTACGAACTGCAACATGAAGCAGACATGTATAAAGGCAACGTATACATGAGGCGACACCGCCAGGGCTACACATACATACTCATTGCCTACACTGACGTTGCCTGGAAACGATGCAATGCACTGACTACCACCCCTATTCCCAGTTGTAGTCAAAGTAGCCCACAGGTACAGTAACAATGCAGTCAAATGTGACCACAGACAACGCACATAACAAGTGAAGCCCCTGGATTTATTACACAGTGACAACATGCGTAACCACTGCAGATGCCAAGCTATCCCACCTGGCAGCAGATCTTGATCAACAGCACTGACAGAGCAGTCCATGCGCGTGGCAAGTAACAACAGCTACCCGCCCTGGAAGCCACTGTGCATTAAAATCGGTGGACACGGTTGACTCTTAATCTGAAAGCACCCTGAGACAGGGTTGAAATGACACACGAGTCAGAAGCAGTAAATTACAGGAACAGAGCAGCAAAACTCATGCACAACCACATGTTCGTCAGGATACCGACAGATACCATGTCAACACTGGTACGAGCATACCCATGGCACACAGCATGCACACATCCTGGCAGAGATAGCCCATGGAACACTCCAACAGCACCAAACACATCATGCCAACACATCGCTCATGCCAATACACCATCAGGATACATTCAGCTAAAAGGTGAGTGATGAGCAATGTCTTGGACATCACTCATCACCATCATCACTCATCATCAGCGTCACTGGCATCGATGGTCCAGACCGGGATCCTCCGCAGATTGAAAGGCCTCACACTGACTAAATGGAAGATCTCGGGGGGGGGGGGGGGGGGGGGGGGAAAAAAAAAAAAAAAAAAAAAAAAAGGTGTGGTATGCAGCAGAACGCGATAATCTTGCACACTCGCAAGGGGCATAGGAGGACCCTCGATCCTTGCTCAGGCAGCGAGCAGCTCTTCAGAGACCAAATGCGCTCAATCACTCTCTGTCGACCATGTGCCTCATTGTAAGCACAGACTGAGTGTCATCTGTCCTGAGAATTAATCAGCAACCAGGCATGTAGAGTATCCCGAGTCACCTCTGGACAGACACAAGTGCACATTAACTGACTGAAAAGTAGGCGAGCTCCCACAGATCAAGATCACACACAATGGCACAAAGTCAGTACACACCCGCAAGCCAGGCATGCTATTCCATCTGTGCCATCATCCTGGGAGATGCGACTACTCCCTCATCACAAGGCATCGTGAATGCTGAACCAATGACACACCGTGATGTCATATGCTGCAGATACACCACCAGTGCATTGACGGTAGATAACTCTGTTCCTAGACTGCTCCTAGGCCTGCAAGTGGTACAAAGCTCATGTGTCCCATCAATGGGAGCAATGACATGCTTGGCATCTGAATCACTCTTCAAATCAATGAATCGTGCAATACAGAAATAGTAATACGCGATTCAGGAATAACGCATTGCGCACAAATATCATGGAGCACTTGCGAACTCCAACATGGTCTGACATCCGCAGCTGCCTATTACATCTGTAGAGGTACGGTGATAGCAAGAGTGCAACAGGCTGCCATCACCTTGGGGGCTCAGCGCTTGTAAGGATACGGCCGACAAACAAATGTGGGGACAACTGCACTGCCAGATCTCAATCAGCTGCCTGACTGGACACGGATACTGTCGTTCGCCATGTCGTTGCCAGATGTCTGGGGTGCCGATGGGCAACAGAGTGCAGTGCAGAGAGAAATAAGCAAGATTGGATCAGTCACCCACATATGCGGCATTGAACATCATATCCCAACGATAAATTATGAGACACAACTACATGAAGTGTCAATTCCATGAGGACATGTATGATGTACATACATGGCCAACATCTCGATCACGGTCCAAGTGGCATCAATTGGTCCCAGATTATCATTAAATATCTGAGCTAGTCCTCCTACTGCCGTGTCACAATCACCCCCAATGTGACATGGACAAGATGCCTTGGCTGTACTGCAGCGATGACATGTGCATTCCCAGGATCCTATATACACCACATGGATCTGCTATCACCATATATACCACAGCAAGCAACCATGACCTTGCAATGAACATGTACCACACCATGGCAAGAACCATGGAGTCTGTGACTCACACTGCACTTACATCACAAGTCCATGCACACACAACGTGGATGGAGACTATCTCGTGTACATGAAATCAGAGACATTGTAAACACTACATGCACAGCAATGTGCCACTGGAGACACCACCATGGCTGTGCAGCAAACTCAAACACGTCCCACATGGGAACTCACTGGTAACATGTGGTGTTCTACATCACACCCACGTGAAATCGTGACCATGGCACATCGCACAGATTATGAACAGGTGCACATCACATGTGAGTGGCTCATGTATGACACCCAGGATCCTGCGTCTGCACAGCTACTGGGACCCACACAGGACATGTACAACCAACATACACACAATAGAAATGCAGCCTTACATGCCTTATCACTTGGGCTGAACCTCGTGGAAGCCTCACTCCCTGGGAGCTATCATGTGCTGGCATATATCCAATGAGAACATGCAAGTGGCTAGTCACTCTGTACCGGGGATGCGTTGAACAGCAATGGACCGGTCGGTTGCTGACGACAGTATTCAATGTGTGCGAGTGCAGCGTTACCTTATATGCGTTAACCCTGTCACTTGGACATGTCGGTGCCCCCGGCCATGCTGCACGATTCAGTATTGAGGTATTTGTGCCTTGCAACGTTGGTGCACCTGTACGGAATGGACGGAAATCGGTGCCCCGAACATGTGTGCATTCGATGTCTTGAATACGCGTGCCGCTGGACGATCGACATAGTGACCATGGCGGTAATTATTCAATAATACCCCTGAAATATACGTTAACCTTATGCGTTAACAGACGGTGCAATTTGGCGTGCAATACTCAATGCGGAACCCGTGCCCGTCGTTACCCAGTATTCACTGTCTTGACAGCGATTGCTGCTCATACTGGACGTTGGCGTCGGTACTGGCCCGGTATTGCTCGATCAATAGCGAATACGCGTTAACACCCACATACGCGCTGACCAATACTGTCGATGTCAGTGCCCCCGGCAACCCATGGCGTGCACATGTGGCTTATTAGCGAATGCCCCAGCGCCAATGCCGCAATGGGCCGTCGGTGCTGACGCCCGTGCGACGATATTGCATTCAATATGGAAATACGCGTGATTACACCCGTTACTGCGTGCATACAATGGACGGTATTGCATTCATACATGTGTCTTGAGTGGCAGTTGCGAAAAGCGCCCCTGTTAATGCGTATTGCGCAGCAATGGGCTCGATGCGCGCAATTAATGGCTAACCTGGCAACGGGCGTGTTTCGAGCGTTCGGCGAGTGCTGGTGGTCACCCGCAACAGTGTTGCAGAATCGTAGCAATGTCATGAGGATTGAAGATTTGAAGGATGCTGTGGCGCGTGTTTGGTGCTGCCGTTCCATGGATTGGCAGATTCAGAAGATGCAAGCGACGGACCTGTCACTTTGGACACGGAGACGATATCTGCCTCTCCAGCACGTATGACCTTGCAGCGTTCCCCTGAGCTCTCTTGCCTGCACTACATGCTCCAGGGCGACATCTGCTCACTGCACCGCTGCTGTCTCTGCCCCTCTGGACCCTGCAATGGCACGTGCTGTGGAGAGCCACAGCCTTCGGCAGCGGGGAGAGACCAGGCCCCTGCCCTGGGCAGCCTACTCCACGTTGCAGCTTGAAGCTGTATGGGACGCCGGGAGAGCAAGTGAAATATCTCGTGCTGCTGCCTTTCTGAATGTGCATTTAGCAGGCTGAGACTCTCTGCCTTGCAGCCCTTTGGCTAACAGGCTTCGCTGAGTAGTCGCCCCCATGAGTATGTGAGTGCACTGCTGGACAGGCATGAAGTGCGACGTGACCGAGTGCACTAGATGCAGGTTTACTTCCCATGCAATGATACAAATAACCAGTGACTTCTGGCAGAGCTGATCCGTAGGCAGCTTTACTGCCTGTCTACATCATCTGCTTACAATGATCAGCACATGTATACTCCCAACTGTGTCATGCCTGTGGTCTCATGTTGCATGTAATAATGGCAGCTTTTCACACTTTGTCATCCTGACTGGAATAATGCCCATCGGGAAAGCAGAAGTCCTGGGGGATCGTCAGGCATCGTGAAGTCACCTGGCGGATCCTGGCGGCCTCGGGGACACCCGGAACTGAGGCGGGCACACCCCACTGAATCCAGCTGTATCGCCTCACTCGCGGGAGAGCGGTGCGACCCTGGCCCCGCATGCTCAGATCCGAAGGCAGTGTGTTTCAGACGCAGATGGGCGGCTGAGGCAGACAGCTGGCTGGAGAGTGAGTCAAGGAGCTGCCTGTGAACTCTGTATTACATGCTACAGCCTCTGGCCTGGTTCAACCTGCCGCAGTACAGCAGTCATGTTGTCAGAGGCCATGTCCTCATTGTGCACTGCCCGTCATCATCTGATGCCAGGCGTGTACTTGCATTCAGAGCGATTAATCGCTGGAGACTTGTCCTTGCAGGTTGCTTCGCTAGTGGGCGATCAGCTTGTGGAGGCATCATGGAATGGTCATTGATACACAGCGCCTGTGGGCGTGTAATCTGCGTGTTATCTGCGGTCCCTTCGCTGGCTGAGCCACCCGCATGTGCCTGAGGTATGGCTGCACCCATGCTGCAGCCTGGAGCTGTGTTTGGGCCCCAGAATGTCAGACCGTGTGTCACACATGCATAGCCAGCTATCCACTGTCAGAGCTCATCCCTGCATTCGTGTGATGCGGAATCATGCCTAGCTCAGGCCATGCAGTACGCTCCCGCTCCGTGCATCAGCTGACATTGTCTGATCGTGTTTACCCCTATGTCAGTGGCTATGACATTAGTTGCCAGCGACTGAGACTGACGTCTCTTGGTAGGATGGCTCAGCATGCCACTGGAATGTGACCATGGAGGCGTCGACTGCTGTGTGCATAGGTGTCTGATCAGCTGCCCGTGCAGCCTGAGAGCTATCTTGTGGAAGCTATTCCCTGTTCACGGCAGATGTGAGGCTCAGGATTGGGAGCAGTGTCTGAGTCTCCCGCTATGTCAATCGGTACTGACCTGGACAGATGAGAGTAAGATGATGTTTGTGAGAGATCTTACATATGCGCTGTGCGGCTCAGGACTGCATTCCCCATGACCTCTGTGTGACACGGTGCGGAGTGTGTTATCTGGCTGCCAAGTCATACATCACTGGGACGAGTGATGTATGACAGCGGTCATGCCTCCGCCATAGCGTATGTCTCCTTGTGATCCTGCAGAAGTGACATGTGCTACATGCACGCCATTGTAATGGCGATAATTCAGTATGGAGTGCATCATAGTGTCTGTCGCTGGTATGCATCACATGCATTTCTATTTGACTCTGGGCGTCCTTTCATCCGAGACCTCTGCTGGCTCAGTGGCAAGAGTTGTGATGTGTGCATGTCACATGCTACGCCGTGTCTCTGCACTGTCCAACTGACTGTGGTTGGTGCTGCATGTCCCGCACTGGCTGGTGTTGCTATCAACAGACACCAGACAGGCAAGTGCATGTGCCGTAGTGCCATGGTTGGCATCAGACTGACAATTAGCTTCTCCTGTTCACAGGGCACTGTTAACAGTGTACAGCTAATGATGCCAGGGGCCTAGCTCATAATGTGCTGTGCATTCACAGTGTAAGTGTGTGCGTTCAGGTGCCAGATGACTGATGTCTGTCTGCTTCCCCACTGTTGCAGATGACAGTCCGCGGCCCAGCGGAGGAGCAGACAGATCAGGCAGCCGAGACCGGAGGCAGCAGCTGAGTGGCGGACGGAGGCCAGGGCGGAGCCACACCAGGTCAGCACCATCCTCAGCTGAGGACCAGAGCAGCTCGGAGGATGACTCCCCTATGGAGGCGGGTGTCAGCAGCCACCACACCCAGCCTAGTGTTGCTGTCCCGCCACCACCAGCACCACCACCGCCCCCATCGGCTCCCATTCCCCAGGTCCATGGAGGCTCCCATGTTCGGAGCGTGTCTCCTTTAGGCCAGGCGCACCTGCCTGTGTCCCCTGCTTGCCTGAGTGAGAGTCTGTGTGCCTCCTTCAGCCAGCTCCTGTAGGGCAGACAGCCATGCTGAGTGTCCTCCATGCGCACACCGCTCTGTTGACTCAGCTGGTGTCGTTCATGGAGGGCATCTCATCGGGCATGTCACTACGACATCATGGACGCTGGCAGCAGTCCGTGTCCCTCCCTCAGACAGTCCCTCACCCCTCCTGCCTCTGCTCATCCACACTCCCAGCCTTACCGTCCCAAGCACACACACACCGGCACAGGCACACACCAGCACACATCCAGCACACAGACACACACGCCAAAGCAAAACGCACACGCACTGCGCAGTCAGGGACTGAAACCAGACTCACGGGATGGGGCCTGGACACACACACGCATCGCAGCACTGCGCAGTCCTCAGTTGCCTCTCCCTCCAAAGCACCCTCCTTGCCTCACCTGCAACCCCAAAGACCCAGCGGCTCTTCCTCAGTGACCTCGGCCTTCCCTCCGATCCAGCTGCTACAGCATTCAGGGGAAGGAAGCCCACCCACGCGGAGCAGAGTGCCCCGCCCCGGCACCTCCCCAGGCGCAGACAGACTGAGCCCCCACGCGCAGAGTCCCCCGAGTCGTAGGCTGGACCGCCGCCGCCTGCAGCTCAGGCACCAGGTCTCCTTCTCCATCCTCAGGCCCCCACTCCACAGGTGCCCCACCACACCCTGCCCCAGGTTCCCCACCCACAGATATACCATCCCCCAAGAGGATCCGGCCTTCTCCCCTGCCACTTGCTCTCCCGGCACCACACCCCGCTGCGCTTGTCTGTGCCACTGATGTGATGAGGGTGTCCTCCCCCTCTGTCCAGCCCACCTTGCCTGTTCCCATTCTCCTCCCTGGTGGTAGGCACTGCAGTGGAGTCCACTACCACCCTGTCTGACTTGGGCACTGCAGTGGCGGACCTGTCCACTCCATCTGCAGGGTCCACTGCAGTCGTGCCGGCACCCACAACATCTGAGTCATGCCCCCAGTTGTGCCGGCACACACCATGTCAGACACCTCCACTGCAGTTGTCAGTGGCTCTCCAGCACCACCACCCCTTCCTGCTTCCTCCTGGTGAGCCTGATCCTGTCCCTGCGGTGCCTGGCCTGCCCCCGGTTGCCCCTCTAGTGGATTGTCCCTGGTTTGTGCAGGCATGCGTAGGTGACATCTGCCACTGTCACCCTGTTTGGACTTTGACAATGGACTGGCCATTGGCCTTTGTGTTTTCTGGACTTTGTTTTCATTCCACGCATATGCTGAATAAAGCAACTCTGTTCTCTAGTAGCTATCTTCTGATGTACATGTTGATGATGATGCTAACCATGCCTGCTGCAGTGATGGTGATATTTGGTCTCATGATAATGTGTTACTGTGCAGGAACCCATGTGTCCAGAAGTATGTCTATCCTGTGGTGTATCCATGTCATCCATAGCAGCATCTGAGGTATCATGTGTTCAGTATTTGGCAGTGGGATTTCCTACTTAGATTAGCTATTTCACATCTGTAGCTCCACCCCTGCACATCTGTTGTGCCTGCCATTGTTCAATTGTCTACTTCCTGACCGTGTGAGCCTCTCCACTGGACATGCAGGTTTGGGCATCAATGGGAAGGTCTCATCTGTGTTGTCAGTGCAACATTGCTATACAGAATGTGTTGGATCTGTACTGATGTTCGTTAGCACTTCCATGACCAGGCTGATCTGGCGAGGGTAACTGATTGCTAATTGTTGATTTTGTGACAAGTGCTCAGCTGACATGATGGGGCCACTGAGACAGCATGTGGCACAGCTCCTCACACGGGAGTGGAGTCCCCTCATGGCAGTGTGTACTCCTGTGACACTGCCTAAGCATGTGTTGCTATATGTGCATGTCTGTGTGTTCACTTCCGTTTAGCTGTGCATGCTGTGATCCTAGTGTTGTACCTGTTTGTGATGCTTAGCTGAGTTGACTATGTTCCCCAGAAGTCTTCTCCTGGGTTCTCTGTGATGTGTGCATGGCATGTACTGGTCATCAGGTGTCACCCATAGGTGTGTGTTTGCTGTCAGGGCTGATTGTGCAGACGTAGATGGGTACAGTCAGGCTTCCCCTTGGCACTTGTTATTTGCCCTGTCATGTGATTTCCAGTTTGTGTTATCTTTCAGTGATGTGACACTGTGCTTGTGACTGCTGGCACTCCCTGTAGGTCGGACATTCAATGTAATTAGTGTCTATGTGTGTTCTTTGTGGGTGACCTGGCTTCTTCATTGGTGTGACTGTGGCTGTGGGATCCCATTGGTGTGTGTGTTGTTGCCGTCGTGTCCATGTACAGCGTAGTGTGCAGTGTGTCCAGACATTCAGGAGTCTTGTTGAAGTGGCCATGTGTGATGTGTTTCTGCACCTGTAGTTCCCACCACCCCCTGGGGAATAGTCATGGGCGCATGTGCTAATGTCACCAGATAGCATGTGTCCCTTCCTTGCTGCACATTGTTGGAGGTCGAAAGTGTGGGTTGAGTGTGTGCAGATGAAGTTGCCGCGACGGCCCCACTACTTCAAGCCTTGGCCTGGCCATGCTATTGACTTGTATTAGCTGTGTAAGGTGTGCTATGGTAGATAAATGACATGCTCAGGACACATGACTGTGAGTTCACAGTGTGGTGCCACATTTAGCTGAGCTGTCATGTCACAGCCATAGTCTCACACTGTGAGGAGCCCCGCAGAATTGGGTCTAACATGAGTGATGTCTGTGATAATGCTGCTTGTGTCAGTGCTGTACCTACGTGATACATGTGTATGTATGTATGTGCTCCTCTCATCTAGGCAATGCCTGCTGCCCCGCATGGGATTTGGATCCATGGGGATACCTTTGTGTGGCACAATGTAATGCACATCTGCTCCATGATTAGTTGTTCCAGATCTCCTCATGTGTTGTGGATGAGAAACATAGGGACACCTGAGTATACCCCCTGCTGTGCAGTGTGGAGTCTACCTGACATGTTTGTGCATCTGCACCTACATTGGCATGTCTTTGGGTGTATATGGCATCCTGTAATATGGTTTGGTGGGTTTGTCCTAGGGACCTAGATCTAAGGTCAACAGCCCTGTTTGTCCATACATTGCTGCCCAAATGGTAGCTAATTTATCTGTTTTTCACCTCACATCGCACAGTCCCCAAGGATATCTGCATTTGTATGTGCCCATTAGTGCAAATGTAATGGGTCTACCTTCTGATGGTCACTAATCTATCGTGTGTCATTGATGAGTGATGGACATGATGTCAGCCCCCATGGATGATGATTTGACTGTCTGCACATGGCACCAAGGTATCTACAACGTATTTGCCACGTCCCAACTCACCCTAGTATTAAGCAACGGGATTGCACCACTTTGCCACTGATATGACACATGTTCTGTGACCAGAGAATCATCCATGCAGAGCAGCGGTGCAATATGCCTGCTGTCCAGCACTTACCTTTTGGTTCACTTGTGATGATGGGGGTTTGGATTTTTTACATTGCCGCAATGTTCCAAAATGTGAAAACATGCCCCACCTATTTGTGTCACTGTGCTGATAGGCGTTAGATTATTGGGCTACATTGCCTGTGTCAAGATGTGCTTCAACATGGATTTACACTTACAATGGTCACTGTGATGGGGATTTGTATTTATTACAATGGTTCAAATGTGCTTCAGCTAGACCCACACTTGCATTTGGCTCACTGTGGTGATAGGGCGTTAGATTATTGCCACAATGTTAAATATGCATCAATATAGACCCCCACACTTATTTTGGCCACTGTGATGTGGGGACAGACAGTACCACACTTTGATAAATGTGCTGTCAATGGACTTACCTTACATTTTGGTCACTGTGATGATGAGTTTATTTGCCTAGTGTTCAAAATGTGCTTCATTTACAGACCCCACTTTTACTTTTAGCTCACTGTGATGATGGGAGCCCCATTGCCTAGACATTGCCACAATGATAGTGCTGCAGCCCAAATGGACCCCACACTTACATTTTGGTCACTGTCTGATGATGGGAGCTTGGACCCCATTGCCACGCTGTTCCAAACATGTGCTTCAGCTATGGACCCCACTTACCTTGCTGGTCACTGTGATGATGGTGTTTGAGACCCCATTGCTGTGAATGCATATTTCTTTACATTATTTTTACCTGGCACAGAATTCACATTGTATATTCAAAGTCATGTTCAATGTTGTAGGCATCATTTGACACAGTCTACACGCTTATCTGGGTGTAGGGGATGTGCGCAAACGTGGTGGTGGGCATCAGCCCCCCTGGCCTAAGGGTGGTAGTGTGGTAGGCATCCAGCCCCCTGGAGTGAGGGTGGTAGCGTGAGGCATCGAAGAACCAGCGGTGGCATCTGGCCCCTGGTTAGGGTGGCTGGTTGGACATCCAGCCCCAGATGTGCCCACAATAGGGTGGTAGCTAGTGGCAGGCATCTGGCACCTGGCTAGGGTGGTATCAACCCCTGGGCAAGGGTAGTGTGGTGAATCTGAAGATTGGTAAGGCATCAGAAATACATAGGAATTCAGAATTCAGTGGTAAGGCAGCCCCACTAGTAGGGTGGTGAAATCAACTGGCTAAGTGGCCAGTATGTTGAAAACTAGATGAGGGTGGTATGTAGGCATCCAGCCTAATAAGTGTGTAGTGGTAGGCATACTAACACCCCAAATAAGTGAAATGTGTTAGCCCCTGGGTAAGTGGCAGTAGTAGTAGGTATGAAAATTATTTGAAACAATGGTAGGCATCAGAGCAAAAAGTATGTGGTAGGCATCCAACCCACCAGATTGAGTGGCTGAGTTGTGGTGACATCCAACCTAGACAGTGTATACCTAGGGAGGCATTTACAAGGCTAAGGGTGGCCAGATGTGGTAGGCATCTGGCACCCCCCTGGCTAAGAATGATAGTGGTAGGCATCCTGCCCCCCTGGGTGAGGGTGGTAGTAGTGGTAGGCATCCAGCCCTCCCTGGGTAGGGGTGGTGGTGCGCATTCAGGCCCCTGTGTGCATATGTGGCATTGGTGATGGGCATCCCGCCCCTATGGTGCTGCTGTTGCTGGTGTAAGTATATTCAGCATCCCCGTGTGTGTGTGTGATGTGTCGTGTACGTGTTGTATGTGTTTTGTGGTTGGTGTCTGGTTTACCTTCTGCGCCGTACGCGTCCGTGCCTGTTCCGGTAGTAAATGTAGAATATTGGTATGATCGGGACGAAGGGATTCATGGTTGGTTCGTGTCGTTCGTCCTTCTCGTTGCTTCGCGTCGTCCTCGTCGCTTCGCCTCGTCCTCGTCGCTCTCGCCTTGTCCTCTTCGGTGCCGTGTTCGCTCTCGGAGCCGTGGATCGTGTTGTGGCGCGAATCGGAGCTTATGTGCGCCTCTCCCGGATGCTTTGACGTGCCGTGCGTAGCGACGGGTTCGGCGCGTACGGAAAGCGCATCGTACTTGTCCGGCCGGACGGGGCTGCATTTTCCTTCCGTGCGACTCGATTCGGCGTTTCCGGATTCGCCTCGGTCGGAGAACAGGACCTGGTTTGGGTGAGTACGGCTCGGCCGGATTTTTGGCTGTTGTGCGCATCGTACTTACTCGTTCGGTGTACTGTACGGATCGGTCGGGAAACAGGCTTTCGCATGGCTTTTTTCCCGACCGAATGGTATTGGGTGCGCCTCCGACCGAGATCGGAATCGGCCCCCATGTGTTTAGCAACGGGAGTTGTGATCAGTAGCTGTAACGTGGACAATTGTGGTGGCTCCTCAGGGTAGGATGGATATAATATCTTTATCGCTTCCTGTAATCTGTGATACGTAAATCTAAACAATAACGTCTGGTTGCTTATGAATGAAAGCTCATCAAGCGATTTAAAAACACCATTGTGGTATAAATCCCCCATGGTATCAATGCCCACTTGTCTCAGCAGACCCATGCCCACTTCTTCCTGGGTAACCAATAGTTCTGGATGGTAATGCAACGGCAGTGCAGGGGCGTACAGCGGCAGCTTATGTGCTTTTTGACCCATTACACGCCAAGCATTATTTGTCGTATCTATAGTATTTATGTCTCGCTTGTGAAGTGGAGGCCTGCAGTGCGTTATAATGGCATTTAATGGAGTTGGTAGGGCATCGCCTTCTTCAATAGCGACTTGAGTGAGGTAAGGGATCTGATGATACCAAAATAGTGCGTATTGCGCTTGTGCGCATAAATAATAAAGTAAAATCCGGGACCTTAAACCCACCTTTTGAATAGGGCAATGTAAGAGCGCGTAGTTCGATCCGGGCCTGTTTGCCTGCCCATATCAGGCGAAGTACCATGGTGGATATCCTACGAAATACTTCTGCTGGGGGCTTAATCGGAATGTTATTAAAAAGGTACAACAATTTTGGTAAGATAACCATTTTACAATGGCTAGTCGGTCAGCCAGCGATAATGGTAGTTGAATCCATCGCCCTATTTTGTCTTCCAGCACACGAATCGTCCTGCCATAATTGGCGCGGATTACAACTTCTGGGTCACGGTGATACCAAACACCTAGATATCTTACTGGCTCTGATTGCCACTCTAATGGATATTCGGTTGGGTGCGGGTGTGTGGTGTCTGTTATGGTATAATTATTGATTTGGACCAATTTATTTTGAGTCCAGACTGCTGCCCAAACTTGATATATTCCCTCAGTAGAGGATTCAGATGTTTCTCAGGGTCTCGTACATATAGCGTCATGTCATCTGCATATAACGATATATGCAAGGGCCTCTGCGGGAATTGTAGCGCTGAGTAGTGATGTCCCTGTCGAATCTTACATGCCAATTATTGCAAATAATAACGGGGACAGTGGGCAACCTTGCCGTGTCCCCCTAGCTGTAGGTATGGCTTCAGATATGTATTTGTTGACTTTGATATGCGCCATCGGCGCAGTGTATAGTATTTGTATGCATTGCAGGAAAATAGGGGGGAATCCCATTCGCCGTAAAATCGTGTGCAAGTATAACCATTCAATAGAATCAAATGCTTTAGCAGCATCTAGAAGAATCGCGGCGGCTTTAGTAGTGGGAATCAAGTAATGCGAAAGCGCAAAGAGTGTTCTTGTGTTATGGGCTGTTGACCTTGAGGGAATAAACCCTGATTGGTCCGGCAGTATTAAATTGGTCATCAGTGGTTGCAGTCGAGTGGCAAGGAGTTTGGCCAAGATTTTGGTATCTACATTAATTAGGGACAGTGGCCTATACGAGTCACAATATTCCGGGTCTTTGTTAGGCTTTAAAAGGGCAATTAACATGGCTTCTCTCAGTGTTGGTGGTAATAGCTGCTGATCATGAGCATCCCCGTACATCTCTACCAAATGTGGCGCTAGCTGATCAGCAAAAGACTTATAAAATTCACATGTGAACCCATCTGGGCCTGGCGCTTTACCATTTGGCAGCGATTTAATAACTTCTGTTACTTCTTCCACTGTGATCGGTGATGACAGGTAGTCTCTTTGTGCATCTGACAACCACTCTATCGCCACATCTGCGAGGTAGTTTATTATTGTGTCTGGGGAGGCTGTGGGCTTCGAAGCATATAACTGTCCATATGTATTCATGAATTCCCTCAATATTCCCTGTGCATCATGTTGCAGTTCCCCATTTACATCCCTGACCGCCCGGACAACCTGCGGAGCATGTCCTGAACATATTTTAGCTACCAGAATCCTACCAGGTCTACCACCCTCCCCGTAGGATCTCGCTATCTGTCGCCTTGCTACATATTTTAGTTCGTCTTCTGCATATGTTTGGTATTCTGACAGTGCAACCCTAATGTCACCCAATATCTTTGTGTTTTGTGTACGCTCGTATTCATGTTCCAGTGTGCGTAGCTGGTCCTCACGCACAGCGAGCTGCCGTCGTATGTCTTTGAGAATGCCAGCATTGGTACTTATGCAGACTCCCCGAATAGTAGCTTTAAAAGCCTCCCATAGTAGGCCAGGGTCCTCAGTAGTGGGTTTATTGATGTCAAAGTACTCTGTGATAGCTTGACTAATGGTGTCAGTATACACTGAATCTAGTAATGCTTTCGCATTAAACCTCCAGCTATAAGGGGGCGGTACGTAGTGTGGCATAGACAGGGAAATTAGCACTGGGTTATGATCGGATATTGTTTTGGGTAGATGATTCACAGCTCGTGTCCATAGTGATATATCGTCCGAGCCCAACCAATAATCAATACGGGACCAACTGTTATGTGCTGCTGACGTATTCGTGGCTTCCATACGTTCTGGGTTTCGGGTTCTCCAAATATCAGTAAGACGTATATCAGTCATAATATCTTTTAATTTGTCCCTCGCCCTTTTGTGAGGTTCTACTGATGCTCCTGACCTGTCAAGATCGTCATGTAGTGCAATATTAAAATCTCCCCCCCAAAGTAAGGGGATGTCCGTTAAGTCGTTGATTTTGCGCCATAATGTATGATAAAATTCAGGATCGTCTATATTTGGGCCATATGTAGTAATTAAAGCGAGTCTCTGCCCCCTTAGTGTTCCCGTAATAATAACATAGCGCCCCAACTCATCCGTGATGGTAGCATCTATATTAAATTGCAATCCTTTTTTAATCAATATAATGACCCCTCTAGAGTAGGAGGAGTATGATGAGCTGTGTATTGTCTCTGCCCACCTGTGCCCAATGCGAGTGTTAGAGTTAGGTGCAAGATGTGTTTCCTGCGTGAAAGCGATGTCAATTTGTAGCCTGTCCAAGTATGCAAATATTTGCTGGATCTTTTTCGGGTTATTAAGCCCTCTAACATTCCAAGTTAACAAGTTTAAGTGCTTAGGTTGTAATCTCTCAGTGGTCATCGCTAGTCACTTATGTACATTGTATTGAAGTGTAATTTTTGCAGCATGCACCTCTCCCATTTCCTAGAAATAAAACTACTGCCGTTGCTTAACTGGATGTTACTCTGGATTTCAGCGACGTTTCTCAAGTACATTGGCCTGTATAACCGTTCCCAACCCCGACCTTCCCACCCACCACCCACTTCAGCATCCCAACCATGCCAAAGACATTCCCCTGAAGAAAGAAACAACATAACCTAACTTTGATTGGGGAACTCCCGCTTGGGGGGTCCGCCAAGTGCACACAACTCCATCCAACATAGTGGATGTGATCAGGTATACATTAGTGATGCAGACTAAAACATTTCCTTCAACATATGGGTTACCATATTGACCGCCATATGGCTATACCTAGTTTGCACAATACGCTGTAGCGAAATGCCCACCACTGCCCATATATACGAGACAGTTGGCAGTGAGGTACTACCTGGGGGTCCAGATCAGCAACAGTGCTATAGTTTCTACTGCTGTGTGTATAGTTCAGTCACAATACCATAATCTGCAGTATTCTCCCTCTGCTCCCTATCCATAGACACATAACTGTACATTAATTGTAGATCTGCAGGGTCAATCAGGTAGTTTATACACACTAGCATACAGCATCCATCGTTCCTGACAAGATCAGAACACACATGTAGAGTATAGCTGCTCCCAGCCGAGGCAGACAGCGTCCCTATTCGTGACCTCAAGTGCATTGGCTAGCCATAGGACTCAGCATCCATTCTGGGACCTGAGTTAACGTAGGCTTGGCAGAACAAGGGTCTGTCCTTAGACACCTGCAATAGGCTCCGGATGGCAGGGATACCCTGAGTCTACGTAGCTGCATAAGTGTGTCAGCAGTTCAATCTGTTATCCCAATACTCATACATGTCTCACCAGTTCATAATGTCCGAGCTCCGAGGATTTCCGTCCCTCCCAAGGGCGCTTATTCCGAGTCCTGGTTCTGCTCCGCTCGTTTGTGTTCTTTACGTTTGTTGTTGATTTTTTTAAGAAAGTCTTGTGCTGCTCTTGGTGTCTGGAGAAGCGTAGAGTGGCCCTCATATGTTACCCTCAGCCGGGCTGGATAAAGCATAGCGTACACTATTCCTAGTTCTCGCAGTTTCTTTTTCGCTGGGTTGAAATCTTTTCGTGCAAGTTGGACCGTCAGAGAGAAGTCTGGGTAGAACTCCAATGCATTACCCTGGTAGTTGATCTGCTGCTTCTCTCGGGCTAGCCTCAAAATGACATCACGATCTCTATAATTGAGGACACGGGCAATAATAGGTCTCGGAGTGGCGCCAGGCTTTGGTCGCGGGGCCAGGGATCTATGCGCTCGTTCTATCAGGAATACCGCTGAGAGGTGTTCCGCGCCAAACACACCACGAAGCATTTCCTCCACGTACGTTTCCATCCGCCCTGTGTTTGTGGACTCCGGAACTCCCGCTATTCTGATGTTATTGTGTCGAGATCTCGCTTCTAAATCCTCTGCTTTGTTTTTGATGACTTCCAGTAGTTTCTCCATCTCTGTGCATTTTTGAGTAGTGTCATGTGACTCATCCTCCACCGCCGTGATACGATTTTCGGCCTCAACCAGACGCTCTCCGTGTTTGTCCAACTTAGTCGCCATATTGTCGACCCGTTGGGTGATGGTGTCTAATTTCCCATTAATGTCCTGTAGACTTTGTTGTATTGCCTGCAGAACCCCTTCCATGCCAGCCCGTGGTGCATTGTCAGTATCAAGTTCAGTGTCTGAATGCGCCGTCGCTCCCTTGGTATGCCTTCTTGTGTAAAATGATAGTTTGGGTTGTTGCTTGTCCGGCTTCCCCATTGCCGCGTTGTTAAGCCCTGCGGTCTTGGAAGGAAAGTATTTTTTATTGCCTTGGTGCGCGTGTGGTGGTGTGCAGCTCACCGCTCCAAAAGAATGGCCATCTTACTTCTTGAGCCCTTCTACCGTTAGTGCATCGTCCCTCTACAGCGTAACACACGACCAACCATCAGTGGAAGCGGCGCGTAACAGTTAGTGCCGCGTCACTTCAGGACCGGCTCTCCTCGCCCCAGAGATGGATCACCCGGCGAGACGGTCAGATATGCAGACACTCCGACCACGTGACCCTCACCTGCCAGATCCTTAATGCAATTAGGGATTCACTTCAATACCATCTTCCATATGTAACAAGCCGCGCAGAGCAGGGGCCACCAGGATCCAGAGAGCGCAGATAGCACAGTTCACTCTCTTCCCCACATCATGACCGGACAGTGGCAGCATCCGCTTCACGTGCTAATTCGAAAGGCGCCTATATCGACCGCCGGCGGCAGATCCTTCTCCCACCTCGCCGCCAAGACCTGGAACACCCTCCCCACCAACCTCCGACAGACCCAAGACCTACTGGCCTTCAGAAGACTCCTCAAGACCTGGCTCTTCGATCAGTAGCAGCACCACCCCCCTCTTCCCCCAGCGCCTTGAGACCCTCGCGGGTATGTAGTGCGCTTTATAAGTGACATGATTGATTGATATAGGATTTCTCAGCGTGTCTGGAAAATACGCACTATATGTCAACCTCCATTTGATATTCGCCGCCGTTTACCTCCACACACCACCCAGTTACAAGCGCGATGCAGTGGGCGCTAGGGTCATGACGCAATCACATGAGCTGGGAATAAAGTCATCGCCTGCTGGGCCCTCGCGTTTTATGTCTCCACTGTGAGGCAGGGTGCAGGTTGATCTCCAACCCAGGTGTCACGCTATATTGGAACTCCGCTCTTTATGGTGCTGTGTGCGCTCCATTCACCAACTGTCGCCGGCACTACCGCTGTCCGCCATTTTAAGTCCATTCGGGTGATTCCACACAATAAATGCCCCACCGTCTGCAGGTAGTGCCTCCAATGCGCCTTGGCAGCTCAGTGCGAGCTCTTTCCCACATTCGCACAATACACAGGGCGTACACTCACTTCGATGTGTCCCATCTCCGGATGTCGCTCCGCTCTTTCCCCGAGTCGCCCGCATTTCAGGGCGCCGCCATCTTGTATATTACAGGTCTCATCGCGCGCCCAGCTGTCTTTTGCAATTTATCGGCGTTTGCTGCGTGCCGCCTTTATCTCGTTCTGCTCGTTTCAGTACTGATATCTTCCGATCTTCAGTTCTTTCATTTGCGGCCGATTTTTTGTCCGCTAAATGTTCTTTTTTATCCCATATTGGACCTGACCGGCGGAGCTGTCTTAGAAGGCAGCCATTCCGCAGTGCGCCCTCTAGCGCCCCCTCCAGGATGCCTGGTATTTAAAAGTAGGACATGTATATTTAATGTTTTACTTCTCCTGGCAGTTAAAACCTTCCATAGTTGTTTTACACTGTGGCAAGGCTGGCTCTCCTATAGGGTAGCACTGGTTTACACTATGATATTTATTAAGCGCTAAATTCACCTTGGGAATAACTAAAAAAAAATGTCAAGGACTCATTTTAATAGCAATTTAAAATCCAACCTAATGGTCAAGTCGGAATTGATATTACTATTTTGGAAAAAGGACTTTGAGAAAGTTATCATTTTCCATCCTAAAACTAAAAAGATGTCTTGCGGTGTCCATCTATCACCTGACTCCTGATGGCTCCCCTGTGCTGAGATGTGCATTGTTCCCAGACAGTTGACTAAGGGCTCTGGGTATGGGGAGGGGATCTCCTTCCTAACAAGATGGCCCTGGGCCCTTCCTGAGCTTCAAAGGATGCCTACCCTGTCACTGGCAGATTTAGCTCACATCTAGGCCTGCCCCCCTTTTCTATCTCTAGTCAGGCTGGCTCCTAAGCCTGATGGAGGGGAGGAAGAGACCAGAACTGGTTTAGGGGTGGACAAAGGATTGCCCTCCACCCACAGGCTGGCACTCGGCATAAAGTTCGACCACAGAGACCTCCCCTCAGAACACTCCTGGACCTGTGAAGAATCAGGACTGCCCTGCTGTCTAAAGAAACTGAATAAAGACTTGGCCTGCTTCCCTTGACTCCAGGACCTCAGAAGTGACTCCAAGGGTCAGTAGGCTGACCTCCTGTTTGAGCTACAGGGGCACAACAAGCTTCCAGAGGACTCTCTTTGTGCTTCTGCCCAGCTGACCAGTTCCAAATGGATCTGCTCTGGATCCTGCTGTTGGCCTCTATTGGAGTGAGTCCTAACCCCCAAGTGGTACCCCCAGGTTCTGTGCCTTTGGCTGGTGTTAGAGTGTACTCCTCCTGTCCCCAAACTGCAAGAAGTGGTACTTGAATATTTTTTCCAACCTTTTGCCTGGAGAACTGACGGAGACTGGTGTTGCACTCGAAGTTGCAGCGCTCAAAATCGATCTGCCAGAGGGCCTCAACTTGCCAGTCCATCCCACTGAAGGTGATCGGACTTCCAGAGAAGTGTCTAAGTCTAAACGTAGAGGGCTTCATTGGGACCAACACCAAGCAGCAACTGATTGACGTCAAAGTGTTCCGGGCCATGAAATTCACCTCCTCTGAGCTTTCTCGTCTTTATCGATGACTGCACTGGGACCCCATCTTCAGTATCCCAACATTATCAAGCCCTGCTCTATATCCAACTTGCAGGTTGCTTTGCTGACCACTCGTCAATGACCATTTTTTTTCATAAACATTTTAAGTCAGAAGGTAAACTTTTCACCGGGACAATCTGGTCCTTGTATCTGGTCAGAGATCCATTGCGGTTGGTCTTAACTTTTGCTTTGACCCAATCCAGTGCGACTAGATACCCACAGTTGAAATAAAAATTATGCCAAAAAGCACAAAACGCCAAACATTCAAAATTCTTGTCTCCGGTTGGACTTATTGGACTTTGTCATTTTATTTATTACAAAATTGCTCTATATTTCTAAATTGGTTTTGAATTTTTCTCGTGTTATTTTTGACTCTATTATTGTTTGAGTACTGCATAAATGTTTTACACATTGCCTCTAAATTAAGCCAGCCATCTCTGTGCCATAGCTGCCAGGGTTTTGAGCTCAGGTTAATTTAGTGACTTTAGTGGCTCAACCTGATGAGAATTGTGGTCATTATTTGAGGTGGGTTCTCACCCGTCCTACAACTAGTACCCCCAATTTATTACACTAGTTATTAAATAAATATTGTGAGGTATTGCCCAATTAGGAGGATTAGATTGTTCCACTACAAACCCAAATTCTGTGACAATGTAGGAGTGGCTCACTAATTAAGATATGTTTTAGCTACTGCTGATTCCAGAATATGGAGCATTGATGTTTACTTGGAAACTAAGGTCTATACATCTCATAGTTAGGCCCTAGAGACTACTATGCCCAGTATGCCTCGTCTCACAAAGGTGAGAGTGTTAAACCACAATCTCCTGTGATACTGCATCATCATATTTACACAGGCTCATTCCAACATTATGTTGAGATATTTCAGGTACATGGGTAAAGCCAAAAATGAGAGTTTAACAGGGCGGCAAAACTACTACATCAGCATAATTAGTTCAAAGATACTGTTAGTATTGTGACTGTGTCTCCATCATTGCATGAATATGGCATAATGGTTACCCTATTCTCAGCTCATCCCTCTACATTTTTAGAGAGAGAATCCTACCCCCTTTCGAGCCAGTCGAAGAAAAATAGGAGATAGTGTGCCCTGCAAAGGGGGTCAAACAATGACATTTTGCCTCATCACTGTAAGAAATTGGGTTGTTGATCGACTGCGGTGTGAGCCCTGGTCAAGCAGCAACCACAATCCTTGTCCGGTGAGGCCCAAGCCAATCCTAAATTAACCAGTGCTCAACCCTTTGGTAGCTTGGCACAGAGCAGTCAGGTTTACCTTTGAGGCAATGTGTAAAGTATTTGTGCAACACTTCAAACAGTAATAAAGTGAAAAACGCCACACAGAAAGGATCCCACACCAACCAAACAAGACCAGAACCAGAGATATGCAGGTTTAAAGGTTTCAGTGAAAATAGCACCAAAAAGCACAAAGTGCCAACGGTGCATATCTGGTTGCGCTAGACCGGGACTAAGGCAGAAGTACAGCCCCACCACAATGGAGCACGGGCCGACTACAGAGAACCAGTTAGATCTGCTGGACAAAGTACCTTAAATTCTGGTTTCAGAGCGTTGTGAGGATCCACGTCGAAGATGTGCCAAGCAACCGAAATGATGCGTCAGTTCTGAGGTGTGGCAAGGCTGCACTGCAAGGTCCTACATCATCGTCAAGGATCCAATTGACGAGGGCTTGCGATGAGAAGTCCGGCGTCGAGGATGCAGCATGCAGTCGAGGCGATGTGTCGGTTCTGAGGAGCTACGAGGCTGCAATGCAGATCCCTTTGTCATCGTTGAGGCTGCCATCAATGAGGAATGCGAGGGGCTGTGCCAAGAATGTGTCACGCAGTGGTGGTTCCGAAGAGGCTGTGGAGGGGATGCGGGTCTTTGCAATGGGTCCGATTCACGCAGTAGTGGATATGTATCGGTTCAGCTCGAGACTGCTCGAGGCTGCACCACTCAGCTTTGCAGGATACACAGAGGCTGGCAGACCACCTTAAGCTCACTTCTAAGGCTCCAGAACTGGGGTGGCACCACTTTGCAGGGTAGACTCACAGATGGCAGAGTCCAGGTGCTGGGGTCGAGGTGGCTGGAGCCTTTTGTCTCCAAGGCTAAAGTCAGGAGGACAGCCAACTAGCCATTGATGCAGGTCAAGTCTTTCTCACCCAGGCAAGAGGGCAGCAGGTCAGCACAGCAGGGCAACAGTCCTTGAAAGCAGCAGCGCAGTGGAGTAGCAGTCCTTTCAGCAGCACCAGTCCTTCTTTCTGGCAGAAGTGTATTGAAGAGTTGGTGTCTGAGGTTCAATAGTTATACCCAGTTGTGCCTTTGAAGTGGGTAGAAGCTTCCAGGGGCATACCTTTGAAGTGTACATGTGCCCTGCCTTCCTGGCCCTGACTCCAGACTAACTACAGAGGGTTTGCAGCACGCTGTGTGAAGGCAGGACACAGCCTATCCAAGTGTAAGTGGAGAGGTTTGGCACCCTTAATTGTCAGTCGGACTTGGCACAATTTTCGTATTGATTGCTTTATCCACGACTCGGTAAAAATGTTTCTGTATTAGTCAAGGAATACAAATGTGTGCTTTGACTTGTGGTACAAAATATACTGGATGGAGACAAATGTATTACATTTTCTGAGCAAAGAGAACAACTTAATCTTTTATATTAATAAAAACATAGTTGCATATATTACTTTTAACTACTGCACTTTGCGTAAAATGTTTGTGTATGCAAATTAGTTAGCACAATGTAAGTGCATACTTGGTTCTTTGGTTTTGAATGGATAAAATGGCTGACTTGGCCTTGTTAGGATTTGGCTCTGAGGCCTGTATGTCATTCACACACATCTCGACCATGAAAACGTAACCCACAGAGATTAATTAAGACAAATTGGTTTAGAAATGCATTACAAATTGCAAATTGGAAGGGGGCGTGTTTAGTGTATCTCGTCCAAATTCCGATTTGCAATGCTATTTATCAATGGTTGCAACTTCAATGGCAAATCATTGACAAGTTACTGACTCCTCAAAGAAAGTGGGACACTTTCCCCTTTGTGAATGATAAAAGGTTGTACGGGAGTGGGCAGTGGAACTCTTAAACTTTTTAGAAAATGTTCCTTTAAGGAAAAGGGGATGTATTTTTAAAAAAGTACTTTATTTAATTGCGAGTACAGAAATGGTGGTCTGCTACCCCCAGCAGGCCACCATCCCTGTGATGGCATGCAAACAGAATAAATCGAAGTTTGTGACCTACCACATTAATTTTCATGAGGTAGGTCGGATTGTCTGGAAGGGTGGTTTGTCTGGAAGGGTGATTTTGCGAACCAATCTATTAGCACGTATGTCAGTTCGCAAAATCTGATTTTATTCGCAAAAAGTCGGTGCGGATTTGCGACCACTTTTTTGCAAATGAAATGTTAGTACATCTGGCCCTAGGTTATCTATGGATTATGTAATTGGTATACTACTGTGCATGTCCACTGATGGTGCACTGTTATTACCAATTAACATGGCCTGTATGAGACACCGTGAAAAAGAAAAGATGCTACATCTGCTGGGCTTGAAATCCGGGCACCAAGTGCACGTACTAAACAGTGAAAGTGTGTATATTAGGTGATTTGTATTTCTGATTTTTTAGAGTATACCATGACAAGGTATGTTGAATGGCTCAAGAGATTTTTCTTTAGTTGAGATTACATTTCCCGACCAAGCAGAAAGACCTTTCTATATTAACACACCCAACTAAACATTCCAAGCTTTGCATTTTATTTTTATTTACTACAATAGAATTTATACAAGCCTGGAATGTTACATTATGTATATATGTGACATCATCAACATGAATGATGATGTTGTGAAGTTGTCAGCAGTGTACTGATGGGGAGTTAACTTGACTAGCTGAGGTAACTTGCCCATTTTGTGACCTTTTAGGTATAGAACTTCAACCTTAATTCCTCCTGAACCGACCTGTTTCACGTGTAAGAGGAAAGCTAGATATATATACAGCAGCCAGACAGGAAGGCAGATAGATAGATAGATAGATAGATTGATTGATAGATAGATAGATAGATAGATAGATAGATAGATAGATGGCTAGATAGATAGATAGATAGATAGATAGATAGATAGATAGATAGATAGATAGATAGATAGATAGATAGATAGATAGATAGATAGATAGATAGATAGAACTCTGACGTAAAATCGGGCAAAAATGATCGCTATCATAAAAGAATAGATTAACTAAACTCACTCTAAAATTGTGCTGGTTACAAAACATTTTTTGTTTGGAACTGTGACTCAAGTAATGATTATATAAAGTGATTTTGATTGTTATAAACAGTGCTGAGAAAACATTTTTTCACAAGTGATGAAGGCGTTCCATAGCCTTATGTTGACAGGCCTGAGTTTGACGTTTACCTCGGAAACTGTCTAAAGGCTGTTTATAGTGCACGGTTAGACACTAGCAGACTGTCGCAATTTTAAATTACCCTAAACTGATATTTTCAATCCCACATGTGGAGCACTGACAGTCTAGGCAAGGATTGTAAAAATAAAGTTGACAGCTTTCATAGTGCACAATTGAAGAGTTCTCAGCGCTCTTTTATAAAACGATCACAGTGGCAATCTTAAACTCCCGGCTGACACCTCTTGCAGCAGACCATAGATTACTGCCAGTCACTGTAGCCCATAAAACTGGTAACGTATTCGAGTCCTTTCAATATAAAAAAATTGCAAAGCGAAATATAGAAAATTGGCATAAAATAAATGTTATAGATCTTTAGTTATGATGCTACCAATTAAAACCTGAGGGCTAGGGTAAGGAAATTGGCTTTCTCTTCGATCAAAGCGTCTTTCAGTACAGAACCTGAACTTAATGTCACATCTCTTAACCCCAAGACTCACACTCGAATGTTATGTTTCCAAAATTCTTAGCTGTATACGGTGTTAACTGTTTGGCGAACGAGTTAAGATTACACTACACTCCGTTCGCATGCTGCCTTATTTTTTCTAGTAAAAAATTAGTGAACGGTGCAGTCACAAGATACGCCAGCGTTCGATGTGAAGTAGCCAATCAGGCACTCTTGTACTGCCAGATAGGAACAGCTGGCAGCGGTTCTCAGCCTTTTGGCTTAGCTATGCAATAAGCAATAAAAAGTAACTTTGAATTTCCATGATCTGTAAGATCGAATACTAGGGCCCGTATTATATATCAGGTGCATTGTTCGTGTTTGCACCACAACACACCTTTAAACAGGTACACTGGGCGCAAACATGAACAGAAGCCAGATGCAGCAAAAACTCGCGGCTGCCCTCAGGGCAGCGCATTCAGTGAAATATGGAGCTGCTGCTTTAATTAGCCGTTTAGTGTTTCACTGTGCAGACTGCACCTGCCTGCACTTTAGAGAGGGTAATAGATCCCCTTGCAGTGAGTGACCCCCCCTTGCACTGGGACCCCCTTTGCCCCTCCAGAGGGCTGCCCTCAGGGGCACACTGACAGCGCACCACCTTTCTGTGCTGTACTGTCAGTGCACCTCATGACGGCTTCTTAGGTTTTGCGCCCACGTCCATAATACAGTGGGGGCGCAAAAGCAAAGGGATCCCCTCATTTGCATGAGGCCATGCTCCCATGAAAATGAGGGTATGACCCCCTGAGATAGCGCTGGTGCTACATGTGAACCAGTGGTACCAGTATTACAGAAGGGGCCTCACAGGCGTCTGTAGCCCCTTCAGTAATACTAAAGTGCTTTGGGGGCACACAAAGAGGGCGCACATGACCGTTGCACCCCCAGAGCACTTGCGTGATATGGCCCCAATTGCCTCTGCTGAGTGTGTCACACCATTGTAAACAAAGAGAGCAGTGATCTCTCATTTCTTTGCTTTCACCTGAGAGAACTCATTACCATCACAAATGTTCTCCACCGGATGATGGAGTCAAGAAACCACAGTGACAGATCAATTCTGAAGACATAGACTGCCCAGGGCCCTCTTCCCACCTTCTGATGACTCTGCTTCTCCATTGTGGGGTTGCCCCAGGAGTGTGGCACTTCCTAGCCTGGCCAAAGTTTAATTACGATGGTATAGATCGTGTATCTTTGGAATCTTCACGTTATGCTTGTTGTGCAAAATTTCAAAAATTATGACATTACACAATACACATAATTACACCACCTACTGCTGGGAAAATAGAGAGTGGGCGAGAACAACGTGAACAACCTAAATGTTCGTGGCTGTTGCTCATGGCAAATGTGTTTTTTGGTATATTTTGTAGCAAAAAATGTCAAATTGCTTGACAGCCTTGAAAATTGATTGAGGCAGCTTGCGGTACCCAGTCAGTCAGAAATCTCCTTCATTAATATACAAATGTCCATTGCAATACTGTTCACCAAACTATGCCTTCATTTAAAACACCTCATATTTAAAGTTATATTGGATTTGATGAGTGTTTGAAGAAGCATTTAATAAATTTCTTTCTGTGTGTCTTTATTGACATTCTGCCTCTCCATAAACAACGTTTGTACATCGCCAGTGCTTACATTTTTTTTAAAATGAGTAGCAGCACCCAAAGCTCTGCTCAGAAGCCCACTGACATTCTGCGAACAACTGGCTGAGCTCTTAACACTGTCTTCAGTTCTGGATGGTCTGAACTTTACTGACTTGGCCTGCTTGAGGTATGGGTAGTCCTTACAGTAGCCACGATGCCACCAACTTTGTGAACGTCAAGCAGGTAGTGCCTTCAGGAAAGAGCCCCAAAAATGAAAAAGCCACGGAAAATAAAAAAACCCTGTAGTTCGTGGAGGCAGGTTTCAGGATGTTGCAAGCACAGTGACATAGGAACCATCAGTGCCTTCGAAGAAAACCCCAGAGCCAGGGCTTAGTTCACTTCTTAAGGTGGTCAGAATACAAGAATGAGGCACAAAAAGACAAGAGACTGCACAGGAAAGACAAGGGAAGATGGCATTAATACAGGCGAAAACCATCATGGACAAAGTCTAGGAGCAAATAACATGACAAAATACACTACTCAAAGCGTTGCGATGCAAGGAACAGATAGATGTATTCCCTTTTTTAAGAAAAGGGAAGGAAGTTGCATGAAGGATCTATGTGACCATCTTGGATTGGAAAGGAAGCCATAGGGAAGCATTACATGGGGGCCCTTTTACAACAGGTATCTTTGTAAGTCCCAGAATACTTTGGGACAGGATTAAGGAGGCCCAAGGCTGCCAGTATCCCTTCAGGAATCCCCCAAAGTGAGGAGTGACATGCACAAAGATTATACTGGCATGCCTGCCGCTGTAAGTTTCTGGCTGCCCTGGCCCACTGGTTCCTCCATGCAGAGGACCCGTACTGCCCGCCTGAGCAAGTCTCGGGAAGTAAGCTCAGGCAGTCAGGAGAGCAACAGTATGCCCTTCTCCCAAAGCTTCGGGCTTGTCTGGAAACTGTCTGACAAAAAGTCATATCAGTAATGGGGTATGGACAGAGGAAGCATCCTTAAAAGACCTTTCACTAGGTCGATATCCCTTCCAATGAATTAAAAACTGCAAACTGCCAATAGAAATACGAGAGTCACAAATTTGTTATACTTCAAAATGAGGTTCGTTGTTCACCAGAACAGGAAAAGGCATAGTAAACTGACGCTGAAAAGGATCAGCTTGATAGGGTTTCAACTGGATGAAATGGAATACAGGATGAACTTTCCAGTTCAGTGGCAACTGAATCTTAAAAGGCAACAGAGTTAATGATTTTGGAAATCTTGAAAGCCCATGGACTCGAGGTTTACATTTGATAAGGGAGGGATGAGAAGGCAGAAATCTAGAAGATAACCAAATATTATCTTCCACTTTAAAATCAGCAGTCCAGCTGTGATCTGCATCAGCACAAACTTGCATTCTTCTTTTGACTGTGGAAGGTACAGAAAAATCTTGTGTCTAGTCAGCTGTAACTTTTGAAGGAAGGCAGAAGGGATCTTGCCTGAACCTTCAAGACCAGAGGGAAACACCCTAGGATTGAGCCCATAAAGGTAAAAAAAAAAAGGTGAGGATTCAGTGCACTGTGAACAGAAATGTTACAAGAAAACTCAGTTAGAACCAAAAAGAATGACCAGTTGATTTGAGCAGAATTACAAAAGCACCATAGATATTGTTCAAGTACTTGGTTAAATTGTTCAGTCTGACCATTAGTCTGAGGGTGAAAGCCAGATGAAATTTGGCACATTAACCTGGAGAGATTTACAAAAAGATGTCCAGAAACGGCATATAAACTAGGGAACTGTGTCCAAAACAATAACCTGGGGGAAAAATGTATTTCAAGAATGTGTGCCCTAAAGTCTTAGGAGAGGGAATCCTTTAAGTGTAGTAGGGTGGGCCACTTTGGAGAAGGAGTCAATGGTAACCATGATTACCCAATTTCCTTCTGAGAGGGCTAATGCTACAATGAAATCAGTAGAGATAGTATGACAGGGTTCTGGAGGTACTGGTAAAGGTTGTAAGAGACCAGCCGGTTGAGAGTTTCCATTCAGTAATTTATTGCTTGCTCGTATATTTAATCTATATTGGTTTGTTCTCTCAGAACTAATCTCTATTATATATTGTCTTGCCACTTGGAATAATGCCTTTTGTTTTATTCTCCTCAGCCTTTGCAGAATCACCATAAATAGATGTACCAGTTCTGTCAACGCTGCCTGTGTCTGGCTCCAATTTGTGTTTAGGGAATCTTTTTCGTTTGCTGGTTATCCTACCATGGGAATCTTGTTAATGCAGGTGACATCTATTGTTTCTGTTTGTGAAAACTTTGGCCAAGATTTAAAATCACTTTGTACCCAGTGTATATCACAAAAGTGAAGAAACTGGCGCAAAGTGTAAAAGTGGGATTTACTTTCTGGAAAGTAGCCTGAAGTAATGCAAAGTAGAACTATGGCATAGTATGCTCTTCTTTGCTTCAAAGGAACTTGAGCATTCCCATGCAACCACCCATAGATTTTAAGGCAAAGCCCTGTCTTCTAAAAAGGAAGAAAGGGCTTTGCTCCAGAAATGTACTTGTCCTCGAGGCAGGCGTAACATTGCAGAAAAGTTTGAATATGTATTTAAAGGTACAGCACACATGTAAGCTTAGAAACGTTTGTAATGAAAGGGTACCCTTCCAATACACAACCTTCCTAGGCATCACACACCCTTACACCATGGTGCAAGGGTGTGTGCATAGCGCATGGCTGCCTAAACTTCAGCAGTAAAGGGGAGAATATATGGCACAATTTTGCACGCTTCCTTTATATGCAACGCAGTGCAGCAACTTTGGTTGCTGCACTGCATTACATCAGATGTAAATACATCTGGCCCTTTTTCTTTGTGATATAAAAATGTAACTGGATCCAGTCACTAGATAAAAGCATTCTTAGTAAAGAGTAAAAAAGTACTCTGTACATTAGAAAGGGTACCAATTTCACCAGCCACACTTCTAAATTTTGTGGCTTTTCACTGCATTTATAAAACAGAACAGTAAAAAATGGATAACTATTATTGTGTCATCAGTTACCACCACACATCATCATTCACTTCTTCCTGCTCCAAGATATTTTGATGAAAACATAAACAGATTATGGCTGGTCTGAGCCAAGTTAATGATTATAGTGTATATCCTTTACTGTGCATGTATGATGCTGTTTACATCCCCATTGAAGCACTTATCCTTTCAGCCACAGGAGAAAGAATTCTTCTAATGTGGTATATTGCATTGCAGTAGGCTCAGCAGTTGTGGCCAACATCTTCCTCTTGTCCATAAACAGCCTTCATTGGTTGAGTTGTCTTGGTCTCTTTCCAGGTGTTTTGCTTCAGTTGATGACAAACCATTGAATGGAGTCCAACTATGTCAACTATTACTGCACAGAGAGGGAAAAAATCAGCTCTAAATGGATAATGTATGCACCTCTGATCGGAATCGTGACTATTTGCTTCTCCAATGGAGACCAAGAAAGGTATCCTGTTTCCTGCCATTATAAAAGATGATCCAGAGGTCAGCACATCACAAGGCCTAAGAGATGGTTTGCATAAAATTGCCATGCAGCGTCGGAGAGAACTATGCTCTCCACATCAGTAAGTTCCACCAATGGCTACAATGATGCCGCCTTCTTGAAGCCACCTCCGCCATTCGATATGGCCAAAAAGTTGAATATTGTCAACAGATGGACTGCCATGGATAGAGACATTTGATGATTTTATTGATGGGATTGAAGAAGCAGATAACAAGAAGATTATCGAGTATCTTAAGAATCTTGCTGGTGAAGGTGTAAAAGAAGTCAATAAGAAAATGCAGCGAGCTGATGAAATTACACACAGTCAAATCAATGCAGCCTGGAATCTCAAGTTCAATCCAATGCCAAATGTAGATTACAACAGGTACATCTTCAGTCAAGAATGACAAAAAGCTGGTGAGACCATCGACAATTTTGTTGAGAGACTGGATGCGCTCATCAAACACTGTAATTTTAATTAATTTATTGATGAGGAAGCTATACGTCTCAGAGTCATTGATGGATGCTTGCCAGATTCGTTCAGACGACAATTGCTAAGAGAAACTCTGATTATGGGGCAAGTTCTCGTGGCTGCCAGAGCTGAAGGCGAGTAGGAGGATTCACGGGCCAAGCTGATGAGCAGAAGACGCAAACACCTTCCTCTTTCATTTAAATATTGCTACAGGACTCCTTTGCAATGTATGTTGTTTCAAATAGTGAATTTTAACTGACAAGCTTTTTTCTCCCTTTTTTTCATTTTTCCTTTTTAAAGTCATTCTTTCAACTGTAAGGATTTCCACTGCTTCAACCATTCCATGAGCTCCCTTCTCGATTGGCAATTCCACTAGGCCCATTTTGGTCAGCCTATCCTATCCGGGTCCTCACTACCTTGAATATGGGGGATCCGCAAGGACTCACTCATTCAGCTGCCATCGCCCAGCCCGCCACCCCTGTTGATTCCCCCCAGAGCAAATCAGCCTCACTTGAGCACCAGGCTCAATTGTGTTCTGGTCTGAGCCCAAAATCAATGTCATGGATGATGGATGCTTCCCCAAAAATGCACTACCAGTTGACCATATTGTCTGGCATACAATATACTGGCAATGTTGGTTTATAATGGCGGACCAAACATGGTTGATGACTGGCGTATTCTTCATGGATGACTGACTACTATTTGCAGTCTACCTTTTCCAGTGTCCACGGACCAGCATTGGTTATAGTGGTCCATGATTGATGGAATCCGTCATCCGTCATGCAAGTGTCTGTTGATGAAAATTCCAATCACATTGGTGTATGTGTTTTTAAGTTAATTAGGTCACTTGGCTGCTAATGACCAAGTGTAGCAGGTCTCCTCAATAGCTGCAGCTCAGTTTTTTCTGCTGAGACCAACCATAGCTATAGGGGCAGGTGATAGGGCCCCTAGCTTTACTCCTTAGGAGTTGGATATCCTTACAGTTGGGGTCTGACCACTTAAAGCCAGCTACATAGGCTATATAGGCCAGCATAGATTCAGGTAAGCTACATATTGAAATGCACTTAAATTTATAATCAGGTAGCTATTAAGAGGATTGTCAGTGAGTGAGAATGTGGGTTTTTGGTTGAGTCGGGTTAAACCCTACTCAAGCAACAGCCACAATCTTTGTCAGGATTAACCCTCTGGTAGCTTGGCAAAAAAAGCAGTCCAGCTTCACTTAGAGGCAATGGGCCTTATTTATGCGTCAATTTTGCACCGCAGTTGCGTCACTTTTAGTGACACAGCGGCGGCGTAAATAATGCGTCATGTTACGCCATATTTATGAAGTGATGCATCTAGGCAGATGTGTCACTTCGTAAACCCCTGCGCTACATTATACCTGCGTCAGGTATAATGTATGCAGGGTGGGCCTTCCCCACAAGAAAGGGTCGTAGGAGGGGCACAGTGAAATCTATAAGATTTCACTGCACCACTTCTAGGACGCCAATGCGTCAAAACCTTACGCCTCATGGCAGGCATAAGGGTGGCACAAGCCCTTTCACATGGGGCTTGCCCCATGTGAAAAGAACATTGCTGGAGTTGAGTCACGCCTCCGGCACAACTCCAACAATGCGCCACTTTTGCGCTGACAGATACGTTAGTAATACTGACGTATCTGTCATTCCTGCGACATGATGCATCATACAGTAAATATGATGCATCATTGGTGTCGCAAGGAGGGCGCACTGAGAGTGTAGCATCGCTGCTTTCAGGCAGCGATGCAACACTTCTCATAAATGAGGCCCAATGTTTAAAGTACTTATACAAAATCAATGTCATGGATGATGGATGCTTCCCCAAAAATGCACTACCAGTTGACCATATTGTCTGGCATACAATATACTGGCAATGTTGGTTTATAATGGCGGACCAAACATGGTTGATGACTGGCATATTCTTCATGGATGACTGACTACTATTTGCAGTCTACCTTTTCCAGTGTCCACGGACCAGCATTGGTTATAGTGGTCCATGATTGATGGAATCCGTCATCCGTCATGCAAGTGCCTGTTGATGAAAATTCCAATCACATTGGTGTATGTGTTTTTAAGTTAATTAGGTCACTTGGCTGCTAATGACCAAGTGTAGCAGGTCTCCTCAATAGCTGCAGCTCAGTTTTTTCTGCTGAGACCAACCATAGCTATAGGGGCAGGTGATAGGGCCCCTAGCTTTACTCCTTAGGAGTTGGATATCCTTACAGTTGGGGTCTGACCACTTAAAGCCAGCTACATAGGCTATATAGGCCAGCATAGATTCAGGTAAGCTACATATTGAAATGCACTTAAATTTATAATCAGGTAGCTATTAAGAGGATTGTCAGTGAGTGAGAATGTGGGTTTTTGGTTGAGTCGGGTTAAACCCTACTCAAGCAACAGCCACAATCTTTGTCAGGATTAACCCTCTGGTAGCTTGGCAAAAAAAGCAGTCCAGCTTCACTTAGAGGCAATGGGCCTTATTTATGCGTCAATTTTGCACCGCAGTTGCGTCACTTTTAGTGACACAGCGGCGGCGTAAATAATGCGTCATGTTACGCCATATTTATGAAGTGATGCATCTAGGCAGATGTGTCACTTCGTAAACCCCTGCGCTACATTATACCTGCGTCAGGTATAATGTATGCAGGGTGGGCCTTCCCCCACAAGAAAGGGTCGTAGGAGGGGCACAGTGAAATCTATAAGATTTCACTGCACCACTTCTAGGACGCCAATGCGTCAAAACCTTACGCCTCATGGCAGGCATAAGGGTGGCACAAGCCCTTTCACATGGGGCTTGCCCCATGTGAAAAGAACATTGCTGGAGTTGAGTCACGCCTCCGGCACAACTCCAACAATGCGCCACTTTTGCGCTGACAGATACGTTAGTAATACTGACGTATCTGTCATTCCTTGCGACATGATGCATCATACAGTAAATATGATGCATCATTGGTGTCGCAAGGAGGGCGCACTGAGAAGTGTAGCATCGCTGCTTTCAGGCAGCGATGCAACACTTCTCATAAATGAGGCCCAATGTTTAAAGTACTTATACAGCACCTATGCAGTAATAAATGGAAAATGCAACACAAGACAAACTGCACACCAATTTAGAACCATAGAGGAAAATCTAATAAATTATTTGACACCAAAACAACTAAAATCCAATCAGTACAACTGAAGATATGCAATTTTAAAGATTTAGATAAAAGTAGTGCCAAAAGGCACAAACCGCCAACTGAGGGTATCTGGTCATGCTGGACCAGGACAAAGGGCCTGATTTAGATTTCAGCGGATGGTTTACTCCATCACAACGGTGACAGATATCCTGTCTGCTGGACTATAAATCTATTAATATCCTATGGGATTTATATTTCGGCAGACGTGATATCCGTCACCGTTGTGACGGAGGAGCCTGTCTGCTGAAATCTAAATCAGGCCCAAAGTCACAAGTGCAGGCCAGGCACAGGACCAAGTTTGGCCCACTGAGGATTGTACCATATGTCTGTGGTGTGCGGAGTGCACAGCGTTGGTTCCGTTGAAGATATGTGGTGAGGCTTTGTGGGGCTCTGTTTTGCTTCGTATTAGCTCTAATGTGCTGCACAGCAAGCCTTTGCTGGGCTTTGCATTGCTTGGCAGTGGTGCAGATGAAGCTGGCATTTATGGACCCTTCAGTTTTTAAATTCTTAAAATATTATTTTTTATAAATATTTGTATATTATTTCTATAATCAGTGCTCAGTGCTAAATAAAACTATTTTTAAATGTTTAATATAAAAGTTTTAGGTTATGTTCAATATTTTTGTTTGTTGTATATTTGTTTGCTAATTTTCACTTTAGTTCACTGTTAATATTTAAAATAAATGCATGAAAAAATATTTATTGTTATATTTCTTAAGTAAGTATATATATATATATATATATATATATATATATATATATATATATATATTCACTGAAAAAAAAGGTTAAAGTAACGTTAAAGGTAGGTGAATATATCAGTGACATTTTGAACTAACAAAAACACAGAAATTCACCAGTTATAGTTAGCAGAGCTAACTATAACTTGTGCCCCTGCCATGCACTGCTTATGACCTCACATATTACATCACTCCTGACATGTACTATGACATCATTTACGACATCACTCATAACATCTCAAATGAAAGCTGTTTTTTTTTTTTTGCTGTGGGGAGTGGGGCAAAGTGGCCTCCTTACCTAGCCTTTTTAGGCTCTGGGGATCACTTCCCCAGGGCCATTTCTTTAAAAGGGGAGAGGAGCAGCATGCCTCCCTCCCCGAGCCTATTTTGGCCCCATGTAGCACAACTCCCGGGGCCCAATCTGATAGTCAAGGGGAGGGAGGCCAAGCAGTTCACCTACAGAAGCCTTAAAAAATCCCTGGGGCCCTTAAACCCGGGCCGTATATATATATATATATATATATATATATATATATTCACTGAAAAAAACCATAGGTTTCAGGCACGTTATAGTTAGAAATTAGCATTTAAAAAACCTTAGAAATTCACTGAAAAACCATAGGTTTCAGGGGCGTTATAGTTAGTTGGACATTTCACTCGTACAAAACCATAGAAATTCCCCCGTTATAGTTAGTTCAGCTAACTATAACTCGCGCGCCCGCAATGCACTGCTGATGACGTCACATATTACATCACTCATGACATGGTCAGTGACATCACTCATGACATCACTGATGACATCTCAAATGACATCACTGATGACATCACTGATGACATCATCCTTGTGATAGAGTGGCAGACCTCCTCTCACCCTAACATAACCTTTGATACACACACTCAAAAATACAAACTAACATTTTCAAAACAATGGACATACCAATACCAGTTACAACACACCTATTCAGTAATTCCAAGATCTACACACACATCCACTCATTCACCAACAGTCCCTATACAGTCACTCATACATGTACTCACTCATCATATGTACTCATACACCTATACATCCTGTTACACACCGCCACTCATCCATAGAGTTACTCACACACATAGTCACACATGCAAACAAAGTATCAAACTTCCATTTACTTGCATATACAGTTATACACACACTACCACACTTACTTCTACAGAAACTTACACATACTTACTCTCTTAAACAATCACTTATAGAAACACCTACTTATTTGTTCAGGAACTCTTCCAATCTCTCACTCTCACATATACTCACTTATATACACCAATACTCACATATACTAGTTTAAAACATATGTAGTTACTCATAAAGACACTATTGAGACAGTCATTCACTCACTAACACACCCATACACATACTCATCCACCTATACAGTCCTGCACACATGCTGTCTTCAACACATACAAACAGTGAGTCACTCATTCATGCATCTATGCACTAAGTAATACTCCCCACCGAACCATACAAACACTCAGACACTCATACTGATACTCAAAAAACCAACTAATAACCCATATAGACACTCATGTAGCTAATCACCAACCCATGCAGCCACTTATGCACAAAGTGAGAGACTGATACAGATATTTTCATATTTAAACATTACTCACTAAACCATGTATTCACTAAGATACACTTAGTCAGTTATACAATCAATTTTACAAAAAAAATCATCCATTTAGACACTTATATACCCATTTATTCTTCCATCGACCTTGAGATATACATATATAAAACATATTTAATTTTCAGAAAAACACACATTCACTGGATGATGTCTTCAGTGATGTCATCAGTGATGTCATTTGAGATGTCATCAGTGATGTCATGAGTGATGTCACTGACCATGTCATGAGTGATGTAATATGTGACGTCATCAGCAGTGCATAGCGGGCGCGCGAGTTATAGTTAGCTGAACTAACTATAACAGGGGAATTGTTCAACTAACTATAACGCCCCTGCAACCTATGGTTTTTTCAGTGAATTTCTAAGGTTTTTTAAATGCTAATTTCTAACTATAACGTGCCTGAAACCTATGGTTTTTTCAGTGAATATATATATATTTATTATACTATGTATACATGTGAAAATGTCTCGGTCCCCTGTTTGCCTCGGTGGCACGGAAAAAATGGGTGGAACTGACGTCAGCATGCCGACGAGGTCCTCTTATGGCTCCGATGACGTCATACGGTGTCGCGAGCGGAGCCGTGCTCGTTGACGTGGGAGAGCTAGGAAAGAATTTCCGGGGAATGCTGGTGCAGGGGATATTCACCTAAGTGTTCAGGCTAGTCCTTTGGGAGCAACTGTTTATGTTGCCACTCCAGAAACCGAAACCAGTGATCCGAGGGCAGAGGCCCTGCAGATGGCACACGAGGTGGGGTGCCCAGTCGTGTGCACCGGCGGGGCAGCGAAGTGACAAGCACCACAACCCACAAAAATGGTAACGAGGATCTTCTCTTTGTATCTGGCAGGAACAACGAAGTTAAAATGCCCTAGTACCAAAATGTAGAATTAGTGCTACAACGGTCTTCAAGAGGACCCGTGATGCCGCTTCTGCCTCCCGTACCCTGGAGGCGGCACATGGGTCACGCGGTACCGTCATACTGTGGTGGGACGCACACTCGTTGACCTCTCATGGCACTGCTCTACACTTCAGGGAGGACGCTTTCCATTAGCTATGTTTTCTGATGACATGTCGCGCCGGCCCCGTCCAACAACAGAACTCCTTTAGATCCAAACAGACACTTCCACTCTCTCACCGGAAGTGAAACCAGGCCACGCGGACACTTTCACAATACGACAGCTGGGAATGCACTTTTCGGTTAAAAACCACATTCCTTCCTCCAAATTAATCAAATAAACGTCTCACTGAAGAACAGGGGCCGGCTTTGATCGGTAAACAGCCGTTACAACAAATTTTTTACTTTGCGATACCATTACAACGCATGCATTACCACGCATGCGTTGTACATCACGAAGTCATTACTACGCATTTTTTTAGAACGCATGGTCATTTACCACGCATGCCTTTACAACGAATTTTGTTGTAAAGGTATGTATGGTAAATGACAATGCGTTCTAAAAACATGTAGACGATCCATGTCGTTGTAAGGAAACAGAGGCTGTTCCGTTTCCTCACAACGACGTGCACCGCCCCTCAGAGATGACGTGAAGCAGGAACCATGAGGAGAGGAACCATGAGGAGTGAGAGGTAGGGGGGATTGGGCATGGGGTGCGGGTTTCTTTTCTAGGGTTTAGGGTAGTGCAGTGGTGTTTGGGTGGTGTAGGGGGTCGTGCTGGGGTAGTGTTTTAGGGTTTAGGGTAGTGCAATGGTGTTTGGGTAGTGTAGGGGGTTGTGCTGGGGGTAGTGTTTTAGGGTTTAGGGTAGTGCCGTAGTGCAGGGGCCATGCTGGGGGTAGTGTTTTAGGGTTTAGGGTAGTGCAGTGGTGTATGGGTAGTGTAGGGGGTTGTGCTGGGGTAGTGTTTTAGGGTTTAGGGTAGTGCAGTGGTGTTTGAGCAGTGTAGGGGGTCATGCTGGTGGTAGTGTTTTAGGGTTTAGGGTAGTGCAGTGGTGTTTGTGTAGTGTAGGGGGTCATGCTGGGGGTAGTGTTTTATGGTTTAGGGTAGTGCAGTGGTGTTTGGGTAGTGTAGGGGTTGTGCGGGGGGTAGATTTAGGGTTTAGGGTAGTGCAGTGGTGTTTGGGTAGTGTAGGGAGTCGTGCTGGGGTTAGTGTTTTAGGGTTTAGGGTAGTGCAGTGGTGTTTGTGTAGTGTAGGGGGTTGTGCTGGGGGTAGTTTTTTAGG